>JBBBDQ010000462.1:250000-264394 GCA_037127315.1 Ascarosepion bandense
AATATAATACATATGTACACCCTCTTCATATGTATATTTATTAATTTACGTCTATATATATATTTTTTTTTTTTAAATTCAAAAATTAAATAGTTTGTAGGTAAAATCTCAAAACCAGATTCTATTAATTATAAATTTAATAATATTAAAAATAATCCAGGTGTAGATGTAAATCGTATTATCTATTTACGGAGCCAAATATGTATATTTTTTCAAATAAAACTCCAAAAACCACTTTTGTTGTATGGTCATTTCGGTGATAAAAAATCTCACTCCCTCAGCAACAATAAAAATCAAAATTTTATTACAAATATGAGACAAAAATTCACATCCCGGAAGGTCACTGAAAATAAATCCATACATAGGAAGTTTACATTAAAAAGAAAAATAAAGTAAATAAGAAAAAAAATAAATGCGGGGGGGGGGGGGTATTTGAAAATATATATAGGATCCTCGTGTTATGATAGTTCCATTCCTACAAAGCATTGTAACACAAGTTTCTGTATAAGTTTGAACTTAGCCACAATTTTCTGTGAATAAACACCTGTATCACTTATTTATGCTAACACAATAATAAAGTAATAATCTATGACATCATAACACATTTCTATAACACATTTCTATAACACATTATCTATAACACATTATCTATAACACATTTCTATAACACATTATCTATAACACATTAACATAATTAGGGCTAAAAAAAAAAAGCACATGAAGGATATAAATATAATATATGAAATTAAATTTTTTTAAGCTGCTTGCATATCTATTGCCAGTGATGTCATTGTCTCTCTGTAGATGAGATGATGAAGCATAAGGTCTTGTCTTTTGCTGCACTCAGAAGCAGCAGGGGAAGGAAGTAAAACTAATTTATTCTTTTATCGTACTATTTGCATTGTATGTATAAGTGATTCCTGTGGGCTATAGCAGCTGAGCATGCAAAGGAGATGAATGATATGCAGTGTAATTGGTCCTGACTTGGTATCTCGATTTCAGTCACTTTCTCATAGACATGATGTGGCTTCCCTCTGTCTTTTCTACCAATATTTTCATGGCAACTGCTCTGACGAGCATTTGTTTCTGGTGCACCGTCCATCTGAATTTAAGTGTGCTACTAGATTGGTATCAAGGTCTCACCCTTTTACTGTTGAAATTGTTAAATGTAATCACCTTCTTCTACTTGATCAGTTTCTTTTCTCGCACTTCTCGCTTGTGGAACTCCTTCCAGTTTTCTTATTTCCTTGATAGCTACAATCTTTCAAAAATTTAATGTAACATTAATTGCCATCACTATTTTCTTGAATTCTATTCACCTTTTATCCTTTCTTTAGTACCCCCTGTACCTAATTTTTTTTCTTGCTGTAACCTTTGCCTGCTAGTGGCAGTTTTATCTTGCTTGGGGTGAAATGATTAAAAAAAAAAAAATTCACCTTTTATCCTTTCTTTAGTACCCCCTGTACCTAATTTTTTTTCTTGCTGTAACCTTTGCCTGCTAGTGGCAGTTTTATCTTGCTTGGGGTGAAATGATTAAAAAAAAAAAAAAAAAAAAAAAAAAAAGAAGAAATGTGAGTGTTGCATTCATTGGTCTCAAGAGATCTCATGGATCTGTGCCCAAAGAATTATGCCTTAACTACTGATAGTGGTGAAGAATCTGGTATGGCTGTACAGGCCCATGTGGGAGTGACAGTCTCGATTGCAGGGAATGCATGTGAAGACACTTTCCCCCAAGTTCACCGGGTTTTCTTTACATTGAGCATGCTACCCCTGATGGCAAACTTTAATTTCTTCTCACCTTGTTCCATCCCTTGGTTTAATTGTGTCTTCAATGTAAGCGATTGTTGGCAAATATCTTCCTACTTCTCAATGTCCATGTCCATCATGACCCTCTTGAAGACATCCTTGGTGGGGGCCAGTTCCCCGTACAGAAGGACCTTAGGAATCTTCCTATCCAGCATACATGTCCATGCTAACAGAACCAGCACTGTGTGGGAAGGGTATATAAGCTGGGTAGATAAACTGCAAGAAAACCGAATGCATGGTCATCAGCAAAAAGGCCAGCCCAAAATGCCAATTACAGGTGAGGGAATCTAAAATCAAGCAGGTACAGAAATTTAAATACCTAGGAAGTGTTCTAACAGAAGACAGAAAATGTGACATTGAGATCCGAAGGCGAATTGGCATGGCGAAAGAAGCATTCCAGAAGTTGAGTAAAGTATGAAGAAACAGGACAATTTCACTAGAAACAAAGAGGAGAGTACTGGATTGCTATGTGATATCAATTCTTCAATATGGCAGTGAATTTTGGACAGTATCTTCAAAGATGAAGGAAAAACTTGAAGCAGCTGGAATGTGGTTCTAGAGAAGGATACTGCGAATATCATGGACTGAGCATGTGAGCAATGATGACGTTTTGGAAAGGATGGAGACGAAAAGGAAATTAATATTGAGCATCAGGAAGAGACAGCTGAAGTTCCTGGGACATGCAATTAGGAAGGAGGGCTTGGAGAACCTGATACTAACAGGCCAGATAGGGAGGGAAAAAGAGACGGAAAAAAGCAACAGATAACATATTTGAAGGACCTGATCAGGTGGATGATGGAATGAGGGTTGCATGATGCAACAGGAGAAAGCGTGCTAAGAGCCACCAGGGATAGGGAAACGTGGAAGGCCATGATCGCCTACGTCCTGAAAGGACAGGGCACATAGAAGAAGTATATATATGCCAACTGTTTATAAGAAATTATAATGTGGATTTAAAATGGGGGATTAATTCTATATTATAATCAATATAAATTGATCCCTCATTTTGTGGCCATGCTATTTTCTATACATTTATATTCTAGATTTATGGGCTTAAGCTAGTGGATGGTAGAGCCATGTCTGGGTAGTGTAACAGGAGAAGGTGTGCTAAGAGTCACCAGAGACAGGGAGATATGGAAAACCATGATCAATTACATCATGAAGGGACAGGGCCCATAATAGAAGAAATGGGCACAGGTGAGAACTATGGCATTGGCAGCCCCGAATGCATCTCAGACTGAAGCTGAAAAGTGCTGAGGCCTCTCACCTGTCTGAGGTAGACACTCCAAGTTAAGGTGCCGTAGAGCAGCACACTGATGATGCATGCAATTTTGGTATTCGTAGTAAGCTTTCTAATCTCCCAGACTCTCAAGGTCAGACTGATGAACATACACACACACACACACACATATCAGACATTGTTCTTGGCAAAATGTAAATGACCCTGGGTAATTCTGATTACCCAGGCACATGATAATAATTTTGGGGTAAGCAGACTATGTAATTTTGGTACTTGGGTTATAGCATTACTGATAAATAGATTTAAATATGTTCACTTATCTTGAGACTGTCTCTGAGTTCTGCAGAAGGACATCAACTTTTCAGAAAACTTGAAAGACTAATTATTAGCACCAACTCTCCAGAAAAGTGACTGTAATTTCACAAAGTTCAGAGACTATTATGAAATAAATGAACAAATACAAGTTTCTTCTTATATAAATAAATAACAAAGTGTAAAAGGTTTTCGTGTGACATGTTTTGTCCCTAAGGACTTCATGAAGTCCTCAGAAATTAAACACACCACACAAAAGTTTTTTTCCTCTAAAATTATTCTTGATATATAAAAAGTTCTCATTATCCCATGTTATATGATAAATGAAAGATATTTACTTTTTACACTGTTTAATATCAAAAGTGAAGACATTTGAAAACAAGATTTCACACACACACACACATATATATATATATATATATATATATATATATATATAAAGAACAGGTAAGAAAAAAGTGTCTTTAATCTAACGGTTCACTTTAACAAGCTTCTTCAGAGATTTTTTTAAAACAAATGATTTTAAAAAATCTTTAAATCATTTGTCTTTTAAAAAAAGAAGCTTGTTAAAGTGAAACGTGAGATTAAAGACACTTTATCTTACCTGTTCTTTACTTATTCTATTCATCTTGTCGGGTTTCGATCCATATATTTACCTCATATATTACAAATGGGAAAAAGTTTTTGTGATGTGTTTCATCTATTAGAATCTAATTGGACTGTTTTTGTTGATGTTGTTGTTACTACACATGTGTATGAACAAAAGACACTAGAAATTTCAAAATTTAGAAAGAGTTATTTTTCTGCAATCAAGTCAACTTTGTCTATATATTTTTTCCTTTCCATCTTCTTTATTTTTAAATATCCGGCAGCACGATAAAAGAAAATCTGCCAAGAATGGCGAAACACAAGAACCCAAACTTGTGATGAAAGCACATTTTGACATTTTCATTTTGAATTATTTTCTCTTTTAATTAGAGTTGCATTTTTTATACCAAAATTGTGGTCAGTTTCGTTATGGGAACAACCAATGAATATTGTGTTGTTTTGTAAAATGTCTCTTTTGCGTTCATACAATCCTTTATTTAAAAAAAAAAAATTTCTAAAAATTAATTAAAAATTTTGAAACTGCCAGGGTCCCTCGTTCATGCACATGTGTCGTCACAACAATGACAACAAATCCAGTCCGACAAATTTGTCAAACATCTTTCTTTTCAAAACTCTACTCCAGCAGCTTCTTCTCTCGCACTTCCCACCTGTGGAATTCCCTTCTGTTTACTTGCTTTCTCGACAGATACAATCTTCAAGAATTCAAATGTAAAGTCAACAGTCATTTCCTATCTCACTAACTTGCACCCTCTCTCTCATGCTCCTTTCTTCATACACTCCACTCTCATCAGTATTCTCATCCTTCTCCTACTCTTTTCCTGACGCCCTCTATAACCTGTCACTCTTTCTCATAACTTTCCTCCTATGTAACCCCCTGCACAACAGTGGCAGTAAAATGCCTTGCTTGGGATGATATGATTATAAAAAAAAAGAAAAAGTCATCTCCTATCTCACTAACCTGCATCCTCTCTCTCATGCTCCTTTCTCTGTCCACTCAACTCTCATCAGTATTCTCATCCTTCTCTTCCCCACTTCCTGACACCCTCTATAACCTGTCACTCTTTCTCATAACTTTCCTCCTATGTAACCCCCTGCACAACAGTGGCAGTAAAATGCCTTGCTTGTGGCGACATGATTATTAAAAAAATGGGAAAAAAAAAGATGCTTATATAATCTTTTTTTTTTTTTTTTAATCTTATCACCCCGAGCAAGGCAGTAAGGCCACTGGTGTGCAGGGGGTTACGTAAGAGTGAATAGATTGGAAAAGAGAAAGCCGGAAGCCACGTCCTAAACAGGGAACAAGGGATGAGCCTCTACACCTGTTCAATAGACGTGGGTGGAGTGTGAACCGGGCGATAGTTTAGTCTATCTACTCTAATTTTCTCTAAAAATGTCCTCACTTATAAAAAGTGAGGACATTTTTATAGAAGATTATATAAGCATCATTTTTTTTTTCTTTTTTTTTCAATGGTGTAAAATAGAAATATTTTCCATTTATTTTAAATATTCTGAAAGGTTCACAGATACACCCAATCTGTTGTCTACATGGCAGGAAGAAGGGAATTAAAACATAGTCATTCTCAATTGTAGATATTCCTTTTCTTAACTGTTACCAAATAATTTTCTTTTGTAAAAGCCAATTTAAAATGAAAGAAAAAAAGGCTTTGCAATCTTTTACCAAATCTGACACTTCCATATTCCATGTTCATTTTTAATTCCTCTTTTTTGAAGATTAATAAGCAATCCTGAACGTTCGAATTGGGCAGGGGATTGAAAACCCTTAAAATGCTGCCACATTTAAAAATGAAAACAAACAAAAAACTTTCTTCTCCTCCACTTTCTAGAAAAAAATTTCTTTTTCATAAAGTTAATGGCACGAAGCTACTTTAATATTGATCAATACATTCTTTGTATATTCTTTATTAATAAAACAATAATGAATCCATATAGAAATATGACTTTGAAATTAACTCTGGGATTATCTATGGGATTATCTCAAGAAGGACACCTCAGACCAATTCTTTTAAAGAATCTCTATCAACCAGAACTCAATTCAATTCTTCCTTTCTGATTCTAATGTCGTTTAATAAGTCAATTAATAAAAGTTACAGCAGCCTACCTGTTGTTCTTTTCAATTTATAACTGCTCTTTTACCTTACACATGTCTATCTCTCTTTAGAACTGCCTTTCTCGCTCTCTCTCTCTCTATATATATATATACAAATATATGTGTGTATATATATATATATTCTGCACCCTTCTCTCTCTCTCTATATATATATATATATATAATTTGCCTCTCTCCCCATCTCTATATATGCATCTGCCTCTCTCTCTCTCTCTATATATATATGTATATGTATATGCCTCACTTTCTATATATGCATGTTCCTCTCTCTCTCTTTCTATATATATATATATCTGCCACTCTCTCTCTCTCTATATATATATATATACACACACACACTGCCTCTCTCAGATATATATACATATATATATATAATCTGCCTCTCTCCCCATCTCTATATATGCATCTGCCTCTCTCTCTCTCTCTCTCTCTCTATATATATATATATATATATATATATATGTGTGTATATGCCTTGCTTTCTATATATGCATGTTCCTCTCTCTCTCTCTCTCTATATATATATATATGTATGTATGTATCTGCCACTCTCTCTCTCTCTCTCTCTCTGTGTTTGCTCCTATTTTTCTAACTTTTTCTTCCACAATCTGATTCTGTCTCCCCCCCCCCTTTGACATTCTTCAAATGAACGCCTCTGGCCATTTTTTTTCAACCATTTTTCTCATACATAATTATAATCAATTCTTCCTTTCCGATTCTCATGACTTCTATGAGTTAATCAATGAACTATCTTGCAGTCTTTTCTCCGAAATTACTATTGTATAGCTTAAGCTGAAGCCCTACTTTCTGTTTTCTAGAAATAGTCACTAAACCCCACACACCTTTCACCGATTATGTCTGTAATATTTGGTTGGTTCCATATGTAGTTCCCTCGTTGGACAAATGTTGTTACCCTGACTGACATTCAGCATTCAATTGTCGAATGTACTTACTATTTATTACTTTTCATTCTTGTCCAACTACTTGACCTCCTATTAGAAATGAGTTTCTCTTGTTGACCTATATATATAGTTGCCCTTTTGGAATTTAGGCAATAATTCATCATGATCAATATGGATGTAGGACCAGCCAGCCTGTAGCCCTTGTTTATTCTTAAAATTGGAAAACTGAAACAAATATTAGGAAAGAATGATGGCAACTTTTTTTTATATTCATTCCCTGTGTGATTATATATGAATTACCTGAACAGGATGAAAGATCAGGTGCATTGCCACAGTACTACTAATAAATAATACAATCAGTTCTGAACAGATTTAGTCTTACAAAAGGTTGATTTCATTTTGCCCAAAAAATCTCCCTTTGTGGCATTTTGTGAATTATTGCATTTGAATGGTGCAATACGTATCTGTTAGAATAAATTAATTTTGGAACTCGGTGAGAAACACACTCGATGTAATTTGTTTGGCAGACTTATCTTGCTAACCAGTGCAGGCTTTTTGATAATAATTATAATAATATTTATAATATTAATAAATTATATAATTAAATAATAATTAATACTATTAATATATATTGAAAAATATTAATATCTATTGAAAAAATATTAATATCTATATAATATCTATAAAAACATAATTATAATATTAAAATATTAATATTAAAAACATAATTATAATATCTATAAAAATATTAATATCTATTGAAATTAATATTAATTAATAATTAATTAATAATTAATAATTAATAATAATATTAATAAATTATATAATTAAATAATTATAATAATGATAATAATTAAATTTTATTTTTTTCATTTTAATAAGTACAATTTTTAAGTTTGAGATTTTTGCCTATATTTTTCGCATCTGGTTTTTTAAGAAAGAAACGTTATTTTCAACACTTCAAGAAATATATTCTCCATCATTTAAATATTTTTACCATAGAAATTATTAATATTTCTAAAATAATAGATGATGCCCATAATAATCGCATAACCTTAGAATAATCATATTCTAAGGTGACAACTGCTATACTCTTTGGAGAGATTGTTCCAGAACTTGACTAATATTTAAAAAAACAAATTACATAATTAATAAAAATAGATGAATTTAAAGAAAAAATAAATCAGAAATTTAAGATTCTTTATATAATAATAATAATAAGGGAAAATAGGACAGAAAATTGTGAAAAGTAATGATCCCCCATGTCCTGAAAGGACATGGCACACTGAAGAACAACTTTTGTCATTATACTCCCCTGTATGTATATATATATATATATATATATATATATATATATATATATATAGGAAAGAGTATTAATAAAAAATTTTTTGATTTTTAAAAAAACGTACTTTTTTAAACAGTATTTGTTTATTTTTAATATAGTTTTATATTTCAAACCGACCTCGGTTCTTCATCGGAAACAAGTGATTTTTTTAAAATTAGAATTGGAAATATATATATATACGTCTTCCTTTGAGCATTCTTTCAAAATAACTTTACTAAAAGTTTGTTGTCTACTTGACTAGCAAAAAGTTAGAATTTAAAAAAATTTTTAAATTAATTAAGGAAACTAAAAAAAAAAATTTTTTTTTAATGGTTTGTTTTGTTTTGCTTTTTTGAGGGAGGGAATTTGTTTTTTAGTTGTTTTTTTTTTCTTTTACTTAAATACACAAAACAATAACTGGCATCTCTTTACAAAGACAAAAAAAATAAACTAAAGACCAAATCATCTAGATTAACTCCCCAAAATAAGAATATCCAGTTTTCATTATATTATTTTAGTATAGGAAAAATGAAATCATTATCCAAATATAATTTCTTATATTTAAAATACTGATTTATGATTTTCGTTTTAATAATTTTTTTGAAATTTAAACACATTATTTCTTCTGTTACATGCTGTCGTCAAGACATATTTGTGTTCTTGCATTCATGAAATCGGTCTGTACCAATTCCGTGTCTGTCAAAGTCTTTGCAGTACATCTGAAGAAACCTGTAGACTTTTTAATATACATTTACCAAATGTGATCTGATAACAAAAATAATTTTTTAGATTTTCCTTATCAGCATTTATGAATGCTTCTTTTTCAAAAGAAGCAACATGGATGCCATATTGAAATTTGTTACTCAAAATACAAGTGTACAAAATTTAAGATGTTTTTGTAATCCAGGTGAGGCTTTGCAATATCATTTTATTTATAAAGGAGCTGAAATCTAATGGAATTTAAATTAGTCTGTGCTTAAATATTTGGTGTGATAAAACTCCAAGAAGTCTCTCTGTATGTTGCCACTGATCATTTTGCTTCCAGTTGCAAGAATCTTTACATTTCTATTATGACAAAAACAAAACGCCATATGAGCCTGTTTTTCAGTTTATTTATATTTAAATAGTTTCAGTTAAAATGATTAAAAATGATGTTGGTAGAAAGATAAATAAATTGCTTTTTGGATACGGAAGGATTTTCTTTGAAAAGTGTCAATTTTTAACACTTAGCATCATAGAAAAAAATATTGCTGAATGAATTGGCCATTTGTAATATTGTGATGCTAAGAACTTAAGTTAAAAAATATATCTTGTTTGAAAAAATAATCCTCAAGTTAAAAATATACCTTTGAAAATTATGTGTCAATAGGGGAAGGGTGCATAGATGTCGACCACACCCAAATTTGATCAATCATGTGTTCAGCTAAAAAAAAAAGGAAATTGTTTTCCATGCCATTTAGTGTTTTTATATGTTCACAGTTTTTGCAACCACTTTTTACTTTTTACCTGAACTCACTTTATCTCAATTTATTGACAGAATGCAGGCAGGTGAAAAAAGAAAATTCTTAAAAAGCAGGTTTTGTTTTTTTCTTTTTTTTTTTTTTTGGTTTTTTAATATGCACATATTTAAATATTGGATTTTTTTTTTCTTTTTCAATCTTATTTTTGTAAATCTTATTTTTTTCTATTTTGTTTTTTTATTTCATGGTTGAATTAATTTTTAAAACAAAAATGTCTTGAACTTCATAACCTTTTTCATATAATAGAAAATAGTTTTTGTTTTTTTATCATTTTAAAATTAAAATCTTAGTTTAAAAATGACATTTTTTTAATACATTTAGAAACATATTCTATTTTATTTTTTTTAATTAAGGGCTTAATTTTTTTTTAACAGTTAAAATTGATTTTGTTGAGAATTTATTCAGAAAAATATTCAGCATCAATTTTTTTATCTTAAAAAAACAACAAATAAACAAACCAATAAAACTTGTTGGCTTTCCAAAATGGCTTCTGTGCAGACTTTTTCAAACTCAAAAATTCAACTGACTCCAAAGTCATTAATTCTTCCAAGAGATCCATTTTCCATTTCTTATCACCAAAATTCACTCAACATTCTCAACAGTTTGTATATAAAAATGTGAATTTTTTTTTTTTTTTTACTTGACCTCATATCCTGACAATTTATTTTTAAAACTTTCAACTTGGAATTCTCTGCATTTTAGAAACAATATGAAATTCCATAGATTTTCATATATGTGCAGAATATTAAACAAAAAATAGATTAAAGACCTATTGATCGCATTTTCATTGATTTGTCGTATAAATCTTGATATGGGACACAAATTTTTAAAAATTGCAGCCATTTTTATTAATGCATATTTTTCTATTTTTAAAGTTGAATTGTGTAAATATCTTAGATTTAATTTCTGACATTTGACAATATTTTTTTCTTTAATACTTAATTTTTTTAATGGTTATAAGGAAAAATGATCTTTTTAATGGTTATATTTTTTTTAATGTTTAAAAAGAAAAATAATTTTCCAATTTTATGAGAAATGCAGATAATGAAACTGATCTTATTTAGGCTTTACTTTTGAGTAAAAAAAAAAAAGGTCTTAGATTGCTTATCAATGTTATTTGTTGTAAAAACTTATCTATATGTTACTTTCTTTTTTTATATTAAAAAAAAAATTGTTAAATTTATTGAAAGAGTTTTAAAAATCTGTATTCAAAATATGAGGCCAAGTCTAAAAAATCTTTAAAAAGAAAAATTGTAAAAAACAAAAAAAAATAAAATAAAATGAAAAATTTAAATATCTGGCATTGGACAAAATTCTCTTGTAATGTGTATGATTTGTGGAATGTTGTGGAATTTCCATAACGGATTCCTAAATCTAAAAAAAATATAATTTACTTTTCTGTTCTCATTGAATTTCTACTAATCTGTCAGCCATAATTGTTTCTCTTCTTATATATATATATATATATATATATAAATAAAAAATAATGACAAACCCGTAAAATTGGAGAGGATAATTCCAAAAATTTTATCTAATTAATATAAAATATGAAATAGATAAAGATGGAGTGCTCAATGGATATTATCCAGAGCAATATGATATATAAAGAAGAAAACTGAATATATAATTAAACAGCTATAAATCCAGAATTTATTTAAGCAGTTGTAAAAATTACAAAGTGCTACTTCAAACCTGAAAAATCAAAAATTGCATTTAGCACAGAATGTTCGAAAAAGAACAAAGAAAGCAATTTGTAATTTTTACAACTGCTGAAATAAATTCTGGATTTATAACTGTTTAAATATGTGTTGAGTTTTTTCTCTATATTAAATATATATACACATAAAACTGAAACAATAAATTTTCTTAGAAACTGGTTAAAATGTCTTTATGAGAACAATATCCATCTAAATGTTTTTTTTTTTCAGAAAATATGCACTCATACAAATATTTAAAAAAAAATCTATAAAACAATGTTAACGTTTGCTGTCAATTCTTGCAGACTTGATGGTAGCCATTATGTTGAATGTATTTTTCTTTCCATTTTTATAAAGTTCAATATATTTCAGAGCTATAATATATATATATATATTTATATATATATATATAAATTTAATATATTTCAGAGCTTAAACTTTCAAGCCTGCAAAAAGGAAGTTGTGTTAAAAGTACGCTTCTTCCCTTGACACTACTATTATTTCCCTCACTCCTCGGCAAAGTTTTTTGTTTTAATAAAGCGATGATTAAAATAAAATATAAACATCTGAAAGGTAAATTTATGCATTTTCTTTGTTCTTGTGACTGACAACAAAAATAATAAACATTAGATTGTTTATTGAAATGGTTGACAAAAACATCAGCTAATTGCCAATTGATTCAAACTTTATAAAATGGTAAATATTAAAATCAATTTATTTATTAAATTGTTTATTGGAATGATTAGCAAATCATCGGCTAATTGCCAATTGATTCAAACTTTATAAAATGGTAAATATTAAAATCAATTTATTTATTAAATTGTTTATTGGAATGATTAGCAAATCATCGGCTAATTGCCAATTGATTCAAACTTTATAAAATGGTAAATATTAAAATCAATTTATTGGAATGGAAAATTGTTAAAACAATACGGCTAATTGCCAATTGATTCAAACTTTATAAAATGGTAAATATTAAAATCAATTCATATTTATTTTTTTTATAGATTAGTAAATGATAAATATTGCATTGCATTAGTTTTGTTTGTATTAGTTTTTAGAATTTTGTAAATATAAAATTATTTTTTAAATAAACAATCTAATAAATTGTGTTTAATATTTTTGCCCTAAATTTTCAAGAACAAAGAAAATGTATGAATTCACTTTGATATCTTTAGGTTTTATTTCATCATTGCTTTTAAAACAAACATTGCCAAGGAGTGAAAGTAGTTAAAATAATAGTGGTGTCAAGGGAAAAATCGTTCTTTTGACATTGTGTGTGTGTTTTTTTTTTTGTTTTTTGTTTTTTTTTGTGGCACAAAGTCCAAGCTGGACATGTTTCTATCTTGTCTACGTTTTTTTGGTTTTTATCCCTGTATATATAGAGAGAAATTATTTTGTTTTCTGTTATTGGGGCCTTGAACCCAAATGGACAGTAATTATTATTATTTTTTTTCTTTAAATTGAAAACCAGTCAATATAAAATGACGTATTTTCAAAAACAAAGATTCAAAATCCAGGAAGTTTCTTCAAACTGTTCTGTCTATCTCAGTTTGCAAACTGATAGCTTATCTTTAATCTTCCCATTTATAAAAAAAAAAACAAATGTATGGCTGGTGTAATGGAGTTATTCTGAGAAATCACAGAGCCGAGTTCAAATTTCAGTCATGTTTGTTGCATTCACTTATGCGCAAATATCCTTGGGAAATGTATGAAGCTATCTAACCCCACTAGCTATGGGTTAAATAGTTGGGTAGACTAGGCTCTTTACTCAAGGTAATTTAAATCTAGTGCATACAGAGGTCAGTGGAAGTCAGCTGAGAGTTTGTGTCACATGCACATAATTGTTATTTTTCTTTCAGGGATGGAGAGCCACATTTGTTACATTGATTTAAGTGCAAATACCCTTGGGAAAGGTATGAATCCATCTCTTTTCCTCTCAGCTATGGGTTAAATAATAGAACTTTTATCTGGAAAAATTGTTATCCCAAAAATTGTTAATGCAATATTCACTTGCAAAAAAGAAAAAGAATATTCTTACAAGCCAAAATATATTTCAAGTTTAAGTATCCCACAAAGGGTTGATAACAAACATGTAAACCAAACATGTAAACCAATTTATGAAAATGTTAATCAAAATATTTCAATCATCTGATCTGTATTAACTGAAAATATCTAAACCATTATTTCTCCTTTTTCAATATTTTGCATTTATTTTTTGTGAAGATATTTGCTACTCTTTTATTTTTCTTGAACTAAAAAAGACGACCGTATTCCTCTTTTCATGAACCAATTCCTTAACAGTTTGATTTGTAATAAGAAACATTTTTTTTTTAATTTAGATAATTTCTTTTCTCTTAATATCCTCATCCTTTACAGAACTGTTATATTGTGGAACAGACTCCCAAGAGGATGCTTCTCCAATCACTATAACCTTAACTTTTCTAGTCTAGAGTCAACTGTTATCTATCCTACATATCCTCATAACATGTACTTTTTTCCATACACCCTTACAACCTCAGTAAGTCTCTATCTTGAGTGGCTCTTAGGCTTTTTATTGGTTGACCAGTAGTGTAAAAAAAAAAAATCTATTGACTAATAATAATAATTGGCTTAATTTATATAATTTCTTTTCTCTTAATATTCTCACCACTTACAGAACTGTTGTATTGTAGAACAGACTCCCAAGAGGATGCTTCCCTAATCACTACAATCTGAGTTCAAATATCTGATCTGCAGTTCATACAAGGTGTAATAAATATACCTGTGAAATCAGAAAACAGAGTTCAAGTTTTAGTCTGTAGCACTCACTTTTGCACAAATGCCCTTGCATTTGGGCAAAAGCATAAATCT
>JBBBDQ010000463.1:0-100000 GCA_037127315.1 Ascarosepion bandense
TATATATATATTTATATAAAAATTGTTCGAATGTTTTATTTATCCAAATAATTTCGGGTACTTTTTTCTTTTTTTAATCATATCGCCCCAAGCAAGGCATTTTACTGCCACTGTTTTGCAGGGGGTTACATAGGAGGAAAGTTATGAGAAAGAGTGACAGGTTATATGGGGTGTCAGGAAATGGGTAAGAGAAGGATGAATGTGGCTAGAAAGTGAGGGATCAGTTTATATATTGATTGCAATGAAGAATTGAACCCCCACTTTATATCCACATTATAATAGTATTGTTATTTTTTTTCTTTATAATCATATCGCCCCAAGCAAGGCATTTTACTGCCACTGTTTTGCAGGGGGTTACATAGGAGGAAAGTTATGAGAAAGAGTGACAGGTTATAGAGGGTGTCAGGGAGTGGGTAAGAGAAGGATGAATGTGGCGATAAAGTGAGGGATCAGTTTATATATTGATTGTAATGTAGAATTGATCCCCCACTTTATATCTACATTATAATAGTATAATTTTTTTTTGTTATGATCATATCGCCCCAAGCAAGGCAGTTTACTGCAACTGTTTTGCAGGGGGTTACATAGGAGGAAAGTTATGAGAAAGAGTGACAGATTGTAGGGGGTGTCAGGAAGTGGGTAAGAGAAGGATGAGAATACTGACGAGAGTGGAGTAGACGGAGAAAGGAGCATGAGAGAGGATGCAGGTTAGTGAGATAGGTGATGACTATTGACTTTACATTTAAATTCTTGGAGATTGTAGCTGTCGGGAAAGGAAGTAAATGGAAGGGAATTCCACACGCGGGAAGTGCAATAAAAGAAGCTGATAGAGTAGAATTTGCGTTTACAATTTCTTTCTTTCTTTCTTTCTTTCTCGACATTTCTTTCTTTCTCGACATTTATTTCTTTCTTTCTCGACATTTGTTTCTTTCTTTCTTTCTTTCTTTCTTTCTTTCTTTCTTTCTTTCTTTCCCAGACTAGATCTTTCTTTTTCACTCTCCCAGATTTAGTTCTTTCTTTCTTTCTTTCTTTCTTTCCCAGACTAGATCTTTCTTTTTCACTCTCCCAGATTTAGTTCTTTCTTTCTTTCTTTCTTTCTTTCTTTCTTTCTTTCCCAGACTAGATCTTTCTTTTTCACTCTCCCAGATTTCTTTCTTTCTTTCTTTCTTTCTTTCTTTCTTTCTTTCTTTCTTTCTTTCCCAGACTAGATCTTTCTTTTTCACTCTCCCAGATTTAGTTCTTTCTTTCTTTCTTTCTTTCTTTCTTTCTTTCTTTTTTTCTTTCTTTCCCAGACTAGATCTTTCTTTTTCACTCTCCCAGATTTAGTTTTTTCTTTCTTTCTTTCTTTCTTTCTTTCTTTCTTTCTTTCTTTCTTTCTTTCTTTCTTTCTTTCCCAGACTAGATCTTTCTTTTTCACTCTCCCAGATTTAGTTTCTTTCTTTCTTTCTTTCTTTCTTTCTTTCTTTCTTTCTTTCTTTCTTTCCCAGACTAGATCTTTCTTTTTCACTCTCCCAGATTTAGTTTTTTCTTTCTTTCTTTCTTTCTTTCTTTCTTTCTTTCTTTCTTTCTTTCTTTCCCAGACCAGATCTTTCTTTTTCACTCTCCCAGATTTAGTTTCTTTCTTTCTTTCTTTCTTTCTTTCTTTCTTTCTTTCTTTCTTTCTTTCTTTCTTTCCCAGACTAGATCTTTCTTTTTCACTCTCCCAGATTTAGTTCTTTCTTTCTTTCTTTCTTTCTTTCTTTCTTTCTTTCTTTCTTTCTTTCTTTCCCAGACTAGATCTTTCTTTTTCACTCTCCCAGATTTAGTTCTTTCTTTCTTTCTTTCTTTCTTTCTTTCTTTCTTTCTTTCTTTCCCAGACTAGATCTTTCTTTTTCACTCTCCCAGATTTCTTTCTTTCTTTCTTTCTTTCTTTCTTTCTTTCTTTCTCGACATTTCTTTCTTTCTTTCTCGACAAACTATGCAAATTGAAATTGACAGCCAGAAAGTTAATGTGTGGTGCCGGTTCATATGCAAAAAAAATTATTTATCTTCCCTTTTATTTTCTTTCATTTTCTCACTGAAACCAAGTAGTGTTTTTCCCTTCTTTCCACGCAGTCAAAATGGAATAGTAAAATATTTATGTGGTATTTGCAGAAGACTTTAAGCACTTCCATCTCCGCCTCTTTTTTCCATTTTCTCACTGAAACCAAGTTGTGTTTTTTCCCTTCTTTCCACGTGGTCAAAATGGAATAGTCCAATATATAGGAAGTATTTACAGGAGACGTTAAGCACTTTTTTCTCCGTCTCTTTCTTCTATTTTCTTACTGAAACCAAGTAGTGTTCTTTCTCTTATTACCACTCTGACAAAACATAATTAGTCCAAAATTTATGAGGTTATTTGCAGGAGACGTTAAGCACTTTTATTTCCGTCTACTTCTTTCTTTAACTTTTTCACTGAAACCAAGTAGTGTCCAATCTCAATTAGAATGGGATGAAAAAAAAAACAAAAAAAAAAAACAATTACATTTTAAGCTGAGAACGACGAAAAAAGTAAAATATTTTGGGCTTCAAAATTTTCCTAAGTCTAATGGCGTTGTGGTGCAATTGGATATCGGGGAGCCGAGTTCGAATTCCAGTTGAATTCATTGCATTCACTTACGCGCAAATACCCTTGGGAAAGGTATTAATCCGTCTATTCCTTCCAGTTATGCGTTAAATAACAGGACAGATTGGGTTCTATAGCCTTGGTCGGCAACCATTCTACCGCAGAAAGTAATGGCAACCTACTGCGAGATAATCTTCTGCCTAGTCAGTCATGTCCCTTTCGAGACATGATCGCCCAAAGCGTGTATCACGTATGGCACTTAATTGACTGACAGAAGATAATAGTTGGAAACATAAGTAAAGCTTCTACTGGACACGAAGTGGGGGATCAGTGTTATATAGTTATTAAGTAATAAACTGATCCCCACTAATTACTACTTATTAATACAATCCGTCTCTTCTCCCTTCAGCTATAGTTTAAAGAGCAGGATAGAAAATCTTCTACCCAGTCAGTCATGTCTCTTTCGAGACATGATCGCCGAAGCGTGTGTCACGTATGGCACTTAACTGACTGACTAATGGCTGAAGTATTCTGATGCAAAATAATTTAGGCAATTGGGGAGGAAGGCACAGAGATTTCATGTTTTTTAAGGATGCGTTTATTTGCTTTGCATAAATATGAGTTTATTTGATGAAGAAATTTGAATTATTTTTGATTGAAAAACAAAAACCAAAACAGGAAAGACAAGAAGGAAGCTGGTGAACTTAGAAATCATGCGTCACGAATTACGTATCGTGGCTCGAATTTCGAAATAAAATCTCATTCTTTCTCTCTCTTTCTGCCATTTTTTTAGCCGATGTTATGACCCCTCTTTTCTCTTCTGCTTACCTCTCTTTTTTTAAATTTATTTTTTATTCTCTATCTATATTTTTTATGGCCTTTTGAATTGACTTATTTCTTTCCTTTCCATATTTTTGTTTGTTTGTTTGTTTGTTTGTTTGTTTCTTTCTTTCTTTCTATTGCTTTTTTTGACTATTGGCTTTTTTCTTTGTTTCTTTGTTTCTTTGTTTGCTTCTTTCTTTCTTTCTTTCTATTGCTTTTTTTGACTATTGGCTTTTTTCTTTGTTTCTTTGTTTCTTTGTTTGCTTTCTTTCTTTCTTTCTTTCTTTCTTTTTTTCTTTCTTTCTTTCTTTGTACTTACATTTTTGTTTTTTCTCTTTTTCTATTGCTTACTCTTTTACTCTATTGGCTTCTTTCTTTCTTTCTTTTTTTGTATCTAAATTTTTGTTTCTTTCTTTGTATTACTTACTTTTTTCTCTATATTGTTTTTACTTCTTTTTCTTTCTTTCTTTCTTTCTTTCTTTCTTTCTTTCTTTTGTATTTGAATTTTTGTTTGCTTTTGTTTGTTCGTTTCTTTCTTTGTATTGCTTACTTTTTCTCTCTATTGTTTTCTTTCTTTTTCTTTTTCTTTCTTTCTTTTGTTCTTTCTCTCTCTTTCCGCCATCTTTTTTAGCCGATGTCATGACCCTCCTTGCTCTTCTGTTTACGTCGCTTTTTTATATTTATTTTTTGTTTTCTATCTATATTTTTTTTATCTCCTTTTGAATTGACTTATTTATTTCCTTGCCACGCTTTTGTTTGTTTGTTTGTTTGTTTGTTTCTTTCTTTGTTTCTTTCTTTCTATTGCTTTTTTGTCTATTGGCTTTTTTCTTTGTTTCTTTGTTTGATTCTTTCTCTCTTTCTTTCTTTCTTTCTTTCTTTGTACTTACATTTTTGTTTTTTCTCTTTTTGTATTGCCTACTTTTTCCCTCTATTGGCTTCTTTCTTTCTTTCTTTCTTTCTTTCTTTTGTATCTAAATTTTTGTTTCTTTCTTTGAATTGCTTACTTTTTTCTCTATATTGTTTTTTACTTCTTTTTCTTTCTTTCTTTCTTTCTTTCTTTCTTTCTTTCTTTTGCACCTACTTTTTTTCTTTTTTTTATATTGCCTACATTTTTTCTCTATTGTTTTCTTCCTTTCCTTCATTTTTATTTTCTTTCTTTCTTTCTTTCTTTCTTTCTTTCTTTCTTTCTTTCTTTCTTTCTTTTGTATTTGTTTGCTTTTGTTTGTTTGTTTCTTTCTTTGTATTGCTTACTTTTTCTCTCTATTGTTTTCTTTCTTTTTCTTTTTCTTTCTTTCTTTTGTTCTTTCTCTCTCTTTCCGCCATCTTTTTTAGCCGATGTCATGACCCTCCTTGCTCTTCTGTTTACGTCGCTTTTTTATATTTATTTTTTGTTTTCTATCTATATTTTTTTTATCTCCTTTTGAATTGACTTATTTATTTCCTTGCCACGCTTTTGTTTGTTTGTTTGTTTGTTTGTTTCTTTCTTTCTTTCTTTCTATTGCTTTTTTGTCTATTGGCTTTTTTCTTTGTTTCTTTGTTTGATTCTTTCTCTCTTTCTTTCTTTCTTTCTTTCTTTGTACTTACATTTTTGTTTTTTCTCTTTTTGTATTGCCTACTTTTTCCCTCTATTGGCTTCTTTCTTTCTTTCTTTCTTTCTTTCTTTCTTTTGTATCTAAATTTTTGTTTCTTTCTTTGAATTGCTTACTTTTTTCTCTATATTGTTTTTTACTTCTTTTTCTTTCTTTCTTTCTTTCTTTCTTTCTTTTGCACCTACTTTTTTTCTTTTTTTTATATTGCCTACATTTTTTCTCTATTGTTTTCTTCCTTTCCTTCATTTTTATTTTCTTTCTTTCTTTCTTTCTTTCTTTCTTTCTTTTGTATTTGTTTGCTTTTGTTTGTTTGTTTCTTTCTTTGTATTGCTTACTTTTTCTCTCTATTGTTTTCTTTCTTTTTCTTTTTCTTTCTTTCTTTTGTTCTTTCTCTCTCTTTCCGCCATCTTTTTTAGCCGATGTCATGACCCTCCTTGCTCTTCTGTTTACGTCGCTTTTTTATATTTATTTTTTGTTTTCTATCTGTATTTTTTTTATCTCCTTTTGAATTGACTTATTTATTTCCTTGCCACGCTTTTGTTTGTTTATTTCTTTCTCTCTTTCTTTCTTTATATTGCTTTTTTGTTTGCTTCTTTCTTTCTTTCTTTTGTATGTAAATTTTTGTTTCTTTCTTTGTATTGCTTAATTTTTTCTCTATATTGTTCTTTCTTTCTTTCTTTCTTTCTTTCTTTCTTTCTTTCTTTTGCACCTACTTTTTTATTTTCTTTTTTATATTGCCCACAGTTTCTCTCTATTGTCTTCTTTCTCTCCTTTTTTGTTGATTTTCTTTCTTTCTTTCTTTCTTTATTTTGTTTCTACATTTTTGTTCGCATCCGTTTGTTTCTTTGCATTGCCTAATTTTTCTTTCTTTCTTTCTTTCTTTTTTTTCCCTTTCTTTCTTTCTTTCTTTCTTTCTTTCTCTCTTTCTTTCTTTCTATTGCCTTCTTTTTTCCTTCTTTATTTTTGAATCATTTTTCTACCTTTCTTTCTTTTTTTTATATCCACACCTTTCTTTTGTCGTCTTCAGTCTCTCCTCTCTTAATGCATATAGATTCCCTAAAATCAAAACAAACAGACTTCTCATTGTCCTTTATTAACAAACAGGAAACTTTCAAATGGTTTTCTGCAATTCTTCCGACATAACTTTCCTTTAACATAACCGGGAATGAAACAGGATTACACCGACTAAAAAAAACAAAAAACAAAATCAACAACAACAAAAAAAAAAAAACAGGAAAACCACAAACAAATTTTTGATTACGTGCGCAACATGATAAAACCATGGCATGAAAATGTCCAGAGTTTGTTTTTAATTTTTTATTTCAAACCTCCCGACTATCAATTCTTCATTTTTATGTACCTTGGTCCCTTCAGAACTTAGGAGGTGATTAGGGCCTCCAAAATATACTTCCCTTATCAATCAGTTATGTGCCATGTGTGATACACGCTTCGATCGATCATGTAAGGCTATAGAACCCAATCTGTCCTGTTATTTAACCCATAACTGGACGAATTAATACCTTTCCCAAGAGTATTTGCGCATGAGTGAATGCAAGAAATTCAACTTGTATTCGAACTCGGCTTCCCGATTTTTCGTTCCGAACCGATATCCACTGCACCACAAACTTATAGCTCGTAATAAATTTTCTCTTTCTGTTACTTCTGTTATGGTAAAACACACCCATTCCTCAGATACACACACATATATATATATATATATATATATATATATATATATATATATATATATATGTGTGTGTGTGTGTGTGTGTGTGTGTGTGTAAACTTGTCGTTATACTCGTTTCGAAAAACCCTCCGAGCACATACGCGGAAGGAAAAAATGGTGATAAAAAAAAACGAGCTAAGCACTTGAACATCAGAAGAAAACCCGAGACGAGTAACCTAAAACAAAAAACGCTCAATATGCAAGTAGAGCAAACAAAGTAAATAATTAAACTAGAGCGCCAACGAACCTACCAAGGTTTCACCAAATTGGATCTTCAGGGAAAGTTGGAGCCAACTTTTCATGAAGTTCTTAGGAGTTCTTGGGAAAGTACATAGGAGTTCTTTAGAGTTCTACTGGAGTTCAGTAGAACTACTAGGCAATTGATATTAGTCGGTATTTTGCCGAATACTAAGGAGTCAGCTTTCAGTGGAAGTTTACAAAGTTCCTAACATTTTGGGTGCGTTAAGTCGATTAGCAACCGACATAGCACGATTATAACCTTCAGTGCAAAAACTACTCCACAAAAACTTCTTCAAAAACCTCTTCCACTATTCATTTACTTAAGCTCATTAATTATAACATGCGTTGTTTTCTTTGTCTGTAGGGATTAAATAAAAATACGAATTAAAATAAAAAACACTAAATTAAATAAAAATACAGAATAAAATAAAAACTACGAAATAAAATAAAAGTACGAAATAAAATAAACATAAAAATCTCCCAGGAGTCCTCTGACAGGAAAGACAATTGACGCATGCGCAAAAGAGAGGCCTCCTGGTGCCAAAAATAAACTCGATCTCTTTCTATGTTGGACTTTGGATGGTAAAGACGTGCCAAACTGTTCGGAAAGGAATTTCCCCAGCAAGAGGTCGTTGGAACCAAAAAAAATAAAATCATTGTCTAAACTGTCCCTCTAGTGTCTGTATCTTTCCTTTTCTTTTGCCTATTTATTTCAGCGGCGAAAGCCATTCAACAAGTTTTGGATGTTTAGGCAAAAGAACCAACACAACAGTAAGAGCCATAACATTCCATATGTCTTTCTTGCCCTCTATCTATCTCGTGAGTATCAGAATATCCAATCCCTCCTTCCTCATTTTCAATTGTCTCTTACTGATGTTACGTATAAGCTTTTTTTTTATTTTCATTTTCTCTAAAACTTCGTCGTTGCTCACATATTCGGCCCATGGTATCCTCAGCATCCTTCTGTAGAAAAAGATTTCTGCTGCTTATAGTCTCTTTATCTTTGAGGAGATTGTCCAGTACTCACTGCCATACAGGAGGACAGATATCACGTAACAGTTTAGTAAACTTTCATTTGTTTCTAGCGAAGTTTATTCTATTTCTTAATACTCTGCTTAGCTTTTGGAAGGCATATTTGGCTATCCCAATACGTCTTTGGATTTCACTTTTGTCCTCTGTTAAAACACTTCCTAGATATTTAATGTTTTTTAGTTGTTTGGTTTTGGTATCCCCGATTTGCTAAAAGCAAATAACTTTTGTTGTGTCTACATTCGAACGCTTATTCTAGAACGAAATAACTCTTTCGGTGTTTACATCTGAACGCTTGCACAAAACGTAAATTAGTAACGAGTAGCATCATAACCTGGCGTTGCCCGTGCAACCCAGAACATTTTTTAATTAGATGATTAATGCAGCGTGTTGCGATTTCCGAGCGCTTTTAGTCGCCGCCTCACTTTAAAACTCAGTTCTATAAAAAAAATAATATAAAAAATTGTTGTTTAAAAATTGTTAAAAAATTCCATTAAATTCCATTTTCTTTTGTTTTGCGTAAACGTGAGTCGATGTTTTGTGTGACATTGTAAACAACACTGCGTTTGTTTTTGTTTCAACATTACGGGGGAAAATGTTTACATTTTTGTTGACTGAATGAATTTCAGAAATTTTCTAAGAATATTTTAAAATGTAGACATTTAATTTTAGAGGAAAAAGTTACATTAATGCCACACGAATAACAGACACTTGATTTCCTGTATTAAATATTTAGCAAACAAAAAAAAAATTTTTTTTTTATTTTATTTTCTGAAGTATGAAATATTAAATCTGAAAAAGAAAAAAGACTTAATTAAATTAACCATTGGCACTTTTTTTTTTTTTTAGATATTTTGTTTTTGTTTGAAAAAACACCTTTTTTATTTTAATATTTCTTTTATTTCAAAATTACTATGAAAAATATTCACATTTTTTTCTTGACCAAATCAATTTTTAAAACGTCGGAATAAAATTTAATATAAAGGCTCGTGTTTTTTAGTCGCGTTTAACACGTGTGATTTGATTTCTGTGACGTAATCTAGCAACCATCTTAGATCCTAGATGTTTTACGGAGCAAATGTAAACAATCGGCTCCATTGGCGAAAAAGTGCAAAAGGGAAAATTGCTGAACTTAAACTCAAAAAGTATGTGTCACCCTGGCTTCTCTGTAGATATGTGTCCCTAGGAAGTTTGAATGGCGTAGCTTAAAAAATGTAGGCATGCATAGATTACTGTCACATAGAGACTCACAGATTGCCTTTTTAGATTTTTGATGTCGACTGTTGAAATTTTATTCGTCCATTCGTTTCTTCGTTTTTTTCTTTCTCTCCTTTTCTCGCTAAAACCGTTGGGAAACTGAAATGTCTTTGCTGTACCACGTGTCGCGTATCTCGCCCCTGATTGGTTGGCTCCCTTTGACAGAATTTGAAGAAGCGGGAATCCTCAGTTTTTTTTATCTTCGTCGATTTGAGCAGTCCTGAAAATTTTAGCTCCGTCAGACCAAAGACGTAAAATGAAGTCTGAATTTATTTGCGGGTTTGAGAAGCTCGCTGAAGAAGAAAAGAAAGGGATCCCTTCTGACGAAGAGAGGAGAGACAATAGAGGGCGCAACTTCTTCCAGAGGAAGTAAGAGAGTTTATTTCTCTAAAAGGGACCGTTTCCCCCTGTTAGCCATTAACCCACGTGGTGGAAGAAAAAATAAGATTGAACGATACTTCTTCCAGAGGAAGAAAGAAATTTAATTTTACAACAAAAAAGGACAATTTCCCAGGTCGGCTCACAACCCATGAGAAACGACTAAACAAAAAAAAAAAAAAAGACTCTTTCCAGGCTTAAGACAAAAAAAGGAACGTCGAACACCGGACATAACAAAAATTTAGGGAAAACAGAGTCTCTATTCGGTAGCTAGAGGGAGCCTACTCTCCCCTAATTTTGCTCCCTTCAAAGGAAAGATTGACAAGGTAACTGTGAAAGACTTTTGACATTTTTGTGGTACCAAGGCTACAACCTAACCTTTGCTAACGGACCTGTTTTGCAGTCAGCTCACAATTTTTCTCTGTGTTCAATAAAATAATAATTTTTCTTTAATTTGAACCTTTTGTTATATTGAATTTTTTTTTTATTTCCCCTTTGTTCACAGCAAGATTTTTTTAAAGACTTTTGGGGTTTACATATGAACGCTTGTAGCAAAATCAAGTGACTCTTTTGGCATTTATATTTTGACGTTTACACGAAACGGAAATAACTCTTTCTGTGTTTACATTGGAACACTTAAAAGCAAATATGTCTTCTGGTAATTACATTTTGAAGCTTGCATTTAAAGTAAATAACTCTTTTCGTGTTTAAATTTCCGATGTTTACATTTGAATGTTTGCATTAAAAGTAAGTTTCCTCCAGTAAATCGCGAAAAAATGCATAGTTACTTTTAAACTGAATTTTTAAAAAATGAAAAAGTTTTCTTGAAACTTTTATTTTAGTTTTAATTGAAAGCTAAATGATTGAATTTACTATTTCCAGTAAGCAAAATACTCTTGTCTATTTCAAACAGAAATTATATTGATTGGAATCTAAAATTATGAGATTTTTTTTTTCAATGTTCCGCCATGTTTGAGCGATCGACACATTTTTGTAAACAAAATTCTCGGTTTTAAAAATCTTGCAAAAATATAAAATATATATCTGTGACACATCAATTTCTGGAAAATTAGCAAATTTTATGTTAAATTAACCTGATCTACACAAATATTACTTATTTATAGCGTGAAACTATTTCTTAATCACAAATTTGAACATTTTAACCTATACACATCGTAAATCAAGATCGTGTTGACAGGTTCTTGATTCGTGATAAAAAAAAGTAGGGTGTTCATAAGCAACAAAATTGTCCTTATTTCTTTTCGGTAAGGGAGGAAACTCTGACCTTTTAATTTGCACATAGAAATTACCATACAAAAAAAGAAAAACATCAAATGCACAAAAAAGTTTAAATTATCTTTTTTAAAAAATCGTTTACCGATTTTTTAAAAACTTTTCAATTTTTGATAAACAATATAATCATCAATACTTGACTAAAAAAAATTTGGGCAAAAGTTCTTTAAAATATTTTAAAAATTTTATGAATTATTATAATAAAAAAAATGAAAACAATTCTTTTAAAATTTTATTAGTAATCGAAAAAAAAATTTTTCTTCAGACTATAATGTGCTTAATTAGTATTATTTATTCCACAATTAAAATCTTATCAAATTAAATTATATCAGAGTTTTGTTGCATTTTTCGTTTTACTCTTCTTAGCAGATTTTCGGATGTTAAATTTAAAATTAAAAAAAAAATTGATGATTTATAATACCCAATGAGTCCTGCGTTTAACTAAAAAAAAAAAATATATATATACCCACCAAGTAAAATTTATTAATTTTTCATGAATTTACGTGTAGAGGTAGGATAACAGAATTAAAAAATATTTTTACCAAGATTTTTAAAAAATAAGAATTTCAAAAATAATTTCATTCATTTGTGAATGAGTACTGAAAGTTTCATTAACATCCGACAATTGTTTGATTTTTGCTAGATTTCCAAATTAAAGTGTTTGTCACCGAAAAAAGTGGGTGATGCAATCATTACATTTTTCATTGTAGAAAAGTCGTAACGTTTGTTTTAGCCGCTAACTCAAATCAAAACAACATTTTCTGACAAAATTCCGAAAATGTTAGAAAGGTTTTAAAACTTTTTAAAAATAATTAAAGATTACTTTGATCTTTCCCCTTAATAATAATATAAACATTTTGATGGAAAAAGTTTGTTTTATTAAATTTGAGGGCTTTTTTTATTCATACTATGCTGTTTTATGCTGATTTTTTGCGATTTTTTGGAGGTACCTAAAAAAGTAAATAAGTCTTTTAGTGTCTGCATTACTTGCATTAAAAGTAAATATAAAAAAAAAATTATAATCGTGTCGCCCCAAGCAAGGCATTTTACTGCCACTGTTTTGCAAGGGGTTACGTAGGAGGAATGTTATGAGAAAAGGGGTAAGGAAAGGATGAGAATACTGATGAGAGTGGGGTGGACTGAGAAAGGAGCATGAGAGAGAGGATGCAAGTTAGAGATACAGGAGATGATTATTGACTTTCATTTGAATTCTTGGAGATTGTAGCTGTCAAGTAAATGGAAGGGAATTCCACAGGCGGGAAGTGCGAGAAAAGAAGCTGATGGACTAGAATTTGCGTTTACAATTTATTGGTTTCACAGTAAAAGGGTGGGACCTAGTTGCTAATCTTGTTGCTCAAGTAAATTCATATATAGGGGGTACCAGTGAGCTAAGATCATCGGAACAGAAGCCGTGAAAGTATTTGTAGAAGAGACACAGGGAAACCACACTGCGTCGGTGAGAAAGCGACTGTATCTGAGCTGCCAGGTCGAGATCGATCACATTACAGATTCTCTGTTGGATTTTGTCAAGGACACCTAGGTGGATAGCAGGAGCGCTAGACCAGATGTGGCAGCAGTATTCAATGACTTTTTCGTGTATGCATTTGAACCCTTATATTTAAAACAAAACAAAAAAGACTCTTTCCGTGTCTGGTGTTTCTTTTTGGACGTTTGCAGTAAAGGTAATTAACTTCGTTGGTGTTTACATTTGAACGCTTGCAGTAAAAGTAACTGTTTTGGTGTTTAAATTTGAACGCTTGCAGTAAAAGAATAACTCTTTTGGTGTTTAGTACGTTTGCACGCTTGCAGTTAAAGCAAATAACTCTTTGGTGTTCACACTTGAAGTTCAAATTTTGAACTCTTGCAATAAAAATAAATAACTTTTTAGTGTCTACATTTGAACGCTTACATTCTTCTTCTTCTCTGTGCCCTGTCCTTTCAGGACGTAGGCGATCATGGTTTTCCACGTCTCTCTGTCCCTGGTGGCTCTTAGCACGCTTTCCTCTGTTACACCACTCAAACCCCACTCTGCCATCCACTACCGCAAGCCCACAAATGTATAGAAACTAGCATGGCCAAAAAATGAGGGATCAATTTATATACTGATTATAATACAGAATTGATCCCCCATTTTATATCCACATAGTATAAACAGTTGGCATATATATTCTTCTATGTTTCTTGTCCTTTCAGGACGTAGGCGATCATGGCTTTCCACGTCTCCCTATCTCTGGTGGTTCTTAGTATGCGTTTTCCTGTTAAACGTTGAAACCCCCGTTCCGTCATCCATCTGATCAGGCTCCTCAATTAAGTTATCCGCTGCCTTCCCCTGTCTCTTTACCCTTCTATCTGTATCAGGTTCTCCAAGCCCTCCTTCCTCATTGCATGCCCCAGGAACTTCAGTTGTCACTTCCTATTATTTTCGTTGCCATTCTTTTCAGCACCTCATCATTTCTCACATGCTCGGTCCATGACATCCGCAGCATCCTTCTGCAGAATCACATTTCCGCTGCTTCAAGTTTTTTCCTCATCTTCGATGATATTGTCCAACATTCACTGCCATATTGAAGAACTGACATCACATAGCGATCTAGTACTCTCTCCTTTGTTTCTAGTGAAAGTTTCCTGTCTCTTAATACTTTACTCAGCTTCTGGAATGCGTCCTTGTGCTTTTGGATCTCAGGAATATAAATGTATAAAAACTGCTGTGTCTACAAAGTGAGGGGTCAGTTTATATATTGATTGTAATATGGAATTGATCCCCCACTTTTTATCTAGTATTCTTCTGTAGAACCACATTTCAGTTGCTTCAAATCTTTCCTTCATCTTCGATGATATTGTCCAACATTCACTTCCATATTGAAGAACTGACATCTCCCGTTGGAACATTTCCTATGCATTTAAATTTGAACACTTACTTTACAAGCAAATATCACTTTTGTTTGGATTTTACATTTTAAAGCTCGTTGTAAAAGTAAACAACCCTTCTGGTGACTACGTTTATTACGATTACTGGGTTATATCATTCTCATTCCTCTTTGGTAATCATGAGTTATCTCCCTCTAACCTGACTCTGTAAGTTACTTGTTCACCATTGCTGTAGCCTGGTATTGAACTCAAATCTCTTTGGGTCAAGTCACTGGAACTAACCAACGTATATCCACTCAGCTATGTGATCGTAATAAAGTGTTTGGTTCCGAATTACTAGTACCTGAAGAAGGCCAGGGCGTACAACAGCCGAAACGTTGTACAGATGGCAACCGAGATGAGGACATTAGTTCGAATATTATAGTGTTAAATTTGCTAATTTTTAAAAAATACTGTTACAGATGTATATTTTATTTTTGCAAGATTTTAAAATCCGACAATTAACTTTGTTTATAAACTTATCAATCTGTCGAAAATGGACGAAAAAATGATAACTTTTGAAAAAACTCAAAATGTTGAGATTCCAATCTCTATTTAAAATATGCCAGAGTATTTTGTTTACTGGAAATAGTAAATTTAATCATTTAGCTTTCAATGAAGGCTTTAAGAAAGTTTTTTTTATCTTTAAAATTTCACTTTAAAACTTAGGTTTCTAAAATTAGTGAAGGTCAGTTAAGTGCCATACGTGATACACGCTTGGGTGATAATATCTTGAAAGAGACATGGCTTGACTGGGCAGAAGGTTGCCATTACTTTCTCCGGTAGACGGGTTGTCGACTAAGGCTATAGAACCCAATCTGTTCTGTTATTTAATCCATAACTGGAGGGAAGAGACGAATTAATGCCTTCCCCAAGGGTATTTGCCCTTAAGGGAAAGCAAGGAATTCAACTGGAATTCGAACTCGGCTCCCCGATTTGTCGTTCTGAGCCGATATCCACTGCATCACTGCGCACATTAGTAGGGGTACCTAGACTAAAAGCAAATCAAACCATTCCTGATTAATGAATCATTCCATCACGCTAGCCGGAATTGTGACCAAATTTCTAGTTCCACGGATTTCCGGTTTGGATTCTTTTTTCTGTTATTTCAAGACCTTTTGTGACGCCTCCGTTGTCACATGTCTTATTGAGTTGCATTTTTTTTCTTGTTTATGAAAAAACGACATTGTTGATGACACTCTTGAAATTATTTATAGCTAACAAATCAAATCTGTTTGACAAAGGCCCGGAACTAATCTTGATTTAAATCACTAACATTTCTCGTTATTTGTAAAATGAGTTATTTTGAAATTTTGAAAAACAGGTGCGTTCATACACGCAGCATCATATAGTAATATCCGCTCGTGCGCGCACGCACACAAATATATATATATATATATATATATATATAAATTAAAAAAGGATTAATTCAATGATGTTGAATTAAAAATTTAAAATATATATATTTTATTTAAAATATATATATATTTAAAATATATAAATAAAATAAAATTTAAAATATATATATATATAGAGAGAGAGAGAGATCTGGATCAGGGTTTTATTTTTCACTCTCGTTTGAAGAAACGCTCCCTGTATGCTTCCACTGTTTCGTCTCCATCATTTCAGGGTATGTGCCGTACCCGCACGTTTGGCAATGCAAATTAGTGAAGACTATTTGTGATGAGGAAACACACCTATTCCTCAGATAATGGACGCTCCCTCCAATATTAATAAGAGTTAACAGGAAGTTAACGGGAAAAGTTCTTGGGAAGTTCTTAGGAGTTCTTAGAAGTTCTAGAGAGTTCTTTAGAGTTCTATTGTAGTTCAGTGGAACTACTAGGCAGTTGATATTAGTTGGCATTTAGCCAAATACTAAGGAGTCAGCTTTCAGTTGAAGATTACCAAGTTCCTAACATTTTGGGTGCGTTAAGTCGATTAGCAACCGACATAGCACGATTATAACCTTCAGTGCGAAAACTACTCCACAACACTATTTAATCCATAGCTAGAGGGAGAAGAGACGGATTAATACATTTCCCAAGGGTATTTGCGTAGGGAGTGAATGCAGCGAATTTAACAAAAATTCGAACTTGGATTTTCTCTCTCTCTCTCTCTCTATATATATATATATATATATATATATAGTTAATTAGTTAGGTTTTGGTCAAAATTATTTTAGATCAGTACACAGTTGAATTAAAAAGAGTTCAATACAATTATGTTGTAGAACTTTTGAATATATTTAATTTGGAAAAGAGGTATTTCGCGACCTCGGTTTCTACCTTTCGGTGTCTTCAGGCGATTTACAGTCACTGATTGTACCTTTTTCAAACGCTCACATAACAGGGATCTTTTATGAACGCGCAATTTTCAATATTAGAAGTTATTTAAAGGTCTTCGAACATTTTCATCCATGACTGCGTGATCCTAGTAAATATTTATTGGGATGGTTACACTTGGACATAATTTCTGTTCTTTCATTTAATAATTCATTTTCGTCTGGGAACAACATTATATATATATCCGCGGATGACTATTTACACTCTCACACCCTGATTGAGCACTCTGGAAGAATGGTAGACTTTGAAAAACAGTAGCTACTCTGGCATGTACGCATCGCTCATTCCGTAATGAATTAGAGCACTCTGGCTATTGGGCGTGTATAATGATAATGTATACGCTAAAAAGTCTGCCTTCTTCTACCGAGCGCCCATAGTCCAGAGGTAGAATCGCCGACTGACTCCAATTCAGTCGGGTTTCAATCCTGGGTTAAAAGCAATCGGAGTCTAACCGTACTGATGAGCTGTGATACAGCGAAACAGATCTGTCTGCGATGACTATATATATATTATGGACTCTTCCGTCGATTTCGACGGATGAGTGTCTAACTCAGTTAGACTGCCACACAAATAATTGTTTAGAGTGGTGAAGGATTGTGTAGCACCATCCACACTTTTTGGAACTGCTAACAAACAATCAGTGCAGAAGTCCGCCACAGATCGCATGAACAGCAGACCTCAGTTATTTAACCCATAACTGGAGGGAAGGGACGGATTAATACCTTTCCCAAGAGTACCAGTGCGTAAGTGAATGCAAAGTGTTCGACTGGAATTGGAACTCGGCTCACCGATTTCATTCTCCAAGCTGACATCCACCGCATCACAACGTACATCCGTCAATAAACGCTTACATCACCTAGTATTTCCAAGCTGTCACCCATCTCAGTACTGACCAGGCAATATATATATATATATATATATATATATATAATAATAAAATCGACTCTGTACGTATCCAAATCTTAAAATCTTACACAAGTAATTTTTAAGGACCACGAATAACCGGCAGAATCTAACTCCGTTATTGTCCGCCGCTATAAAGCTTTGGACAATGAGGGGGAAAAAAAAAGAAAACTGCGGAGCACCGACAATACATACAGTACTTCACAGCAAAGAAAAAAACCTTCAAACGGAACGAACCACAAAGAAAGAAAAGTGCTCGATACAAAACTAACCAAAAAGGATTAACCAAGAGGCAGTGACGTAGAGCAAAAACACAGGAGAAAAAATCGCAAGATCGCCAAGACCTACCGCGGTTTCGCACAACGGCTCGCCCTGTGTATATATATATATATATATATATATATATATATATATATATATATATTATAGTTTAGAACATGTACAAATTATTATCTACTACAAAGTGTACATTTTGTTTCGACATTGAAATGACAATGTCTCATCAGTTAGTGTGGAAAGAAATGGAAAATCTTTTTCTTATATTTGGCGAATTGTGTGTGAGATGTAGGTGGGGTGAGGGATAAGGGAATAAGTCTTTTCCGTTAGAATTTTATTTGAAAAGAGGGAATAGGTAGTGGATAGAGTTGATTAATGGACGTGTCGAAAATTTTGTAGACAGGGGTAACATTAGAAGATAAGGCATAGTCCTTTATAGCTTAATGTCTGGTCTTCTTCGAGTTTAATAAAAGAGGAAACTGAGGAAATGTATATGGAGTGGGGAGGAGTAAGAGGGGGTGCGATAAAGTGGGAATAGAAATTATTTGGTAGACATATCTTTATTAGTGAATTGTATGACTACAATTTACAAATATTTTTGTATTTAAACTTAGTTTTTATAATTAATCTATTTTTGTATAGTTTGATGTGCGTTGTGGCGCAGTGGATATCGGCTCGGAACGAGAAATCGGGGAACCGAGTTCGAATTCCTGTTGAATTCCTTGCATTCACTTACGCGCAAACACCCTTGGGAAAGGTATTAATCCGTCTCTTCCCTCCAGTTATGGGCTAAATAACAGGACAGATTGGGTTCTATAGCCTTGGTCGGCAACCAGTCTACCGCATAAAGCAATGGCAACCTACTGCGGGATAATCTTCTGCCCAGTCAGTCATGTCTCTGTCGAGACATGATCACCCAATCGCGCATGGCACTTAACTGACTGACTGACTGCTCAAAGAATTGTCGGATTTTACTAAAACATTCAAGACTTATTCACAAATGAATGAAATCATTTTTGAAATTATTATTTAAAAAAAAAATCTTTGTAAAAATATTTTATTTTTACATCTGTTACCTACCCTCCACGTAAATTCATGAAATTATAAGAAATTAAATTTGTGTGTGCGTGTGTGTGTGTGCGTTTGCGTGTGTGCGTGTGTGTGTGCGCGTGTGTGTGCGTGTGTGTGTGCGCGTTTGTGTCTGTGTGCGTGTGCGTGTGCGTGTGCCTGTGCGTGCGTGTGCGTGCGTGTGTGTGTGTGCGTGTGTATGTGTGCGTGCGTGTGTGCGTGCGCGTGTGTGTGTGCGCGCGCGTGCGTGTGTGCGTGTGCGCGTGCGTGTGCGCGTGCGTGTGCGCGTGCGTGTGTGTAAAAAACGGAAGTAACACACACAAACAAATCACAAACAAGTTTTAAAACGTGTGTTTTACAAAAATAATCAGTAAAAAATGTCATGAAGCCATTTCTGGCCTAAGGCAAGACCTCCTATATATAGGAGGTCTTGCCTAAGGTCTCTGGCTGGGACCTCGAAGGAAATGTGTACACAACATAATTCCAAGCAAGGAAAAACAAAAAGGTAGTAATAATGTTATTATTGTTACTATTATTATTATCAGTATTATTACTACGATTACTACTACTACTACTATTACTACTACTACTACTACTATCCTATATTTTTAATATCTGTGATCGGTCTACTATACCTACATTTTGTAAAAAGCATAGGTTGATGAATTTTTTCTACCATATATATATATATATATATATATATATATATATATATATATATTGTTTTTTTTTAGAAAATTTTTTTAGATATTCTACAATTTCATCGGTAATACATATTTCGCCGCTGACCTTGCTGCTCGTCAGACGAGCAGCAAGGTCAGCGGTGAAATACATATTACCCATGAAATTGTAGAATATCTAAAAAAATTTTCTAAATTATGTTACTCTGTTAAATTAAATAAATAAATTTAACATTGAGTTGTTTTGAATTCGTCTCTATCAGAATTTACCTGAGTAACATACCAAGTATTCTATATATATATATATTAGTCATCTACATACAAGCCTGTTTCGCAGCTCATCAGTGTGACTATACGCATCCACTTGCTTCTAGTCGGGATCGAAACTCAACCGATTTGGTGTCAGTCGGAGTCGCTACTCCCTAAGCCATCGATGCATGGAATCAGAGGAGGGAAATTTTAACGTGTTGTGTATAAGCTGTGTATACTCACGCCAGTCACCGAGAGAACTCAATTCATTTCTGAAGAGTCACGCATATAGCAGAATATATATATATATATATATATATATATATATATATATATATATATATATATATATATATATATATATATATACTGTCCTGGGTATGACAACGGTACATTGGAGGTTTTGAGGTGCGTTGAACCACTTCTTCTTGTTGTTCCCCAGTCCACCCTGGCCCGGGGTATTAGCACCTGTTAGAGACCCAGCCAAAAACCCTATGAATTGATAAAAACACATTTTTATAGTAAAATTACCTGCAATATATTTTACTAGCAGTATAGCCCGGCGTTGCTCGGGTGTAATGAAAGCTTTAAAACTAATCCATTTTCAGACTAAAAAAAATATTTGTATGAAGTTTGGTGAGAATCGGATAAAAATTGTGAATTTGAATAAAGGACACACAGACAGATAAGTAGACGCACACACAAACATCTTGCCTTTTATATATATAGATATATATTATCGACTTTTTGCACTATTGTAAGAACTGCAACCTTGAAACTTCTGAATATCGTTTCTTATGTATTTGTCTGAGTCTATCAAATTTGATTAAACTCGAACCACTCCTTCCATAACACGATTTTTTCGATTATCGATTTTTGATATTTATCGGAGGTACCTCGACACAAAACCTAGCTAAGAGGCATATAGTACAACTGCATAAATTTTCAAGAAAATCGGTTCAGACGTTTCGGAGTCTATAGGTAACGGACACACACACATACAAAGTTACATTTATAAATAAGTTTAGATATTGTAAAGTTACCAACAATACAATTTTTTCGAATTACCATCAATACATTTTATAAGAAAATAACCAACAATATATTTTGCCTGTAGTTGACGGCATACAATTACATTCAAAATATATTTACTTGAAGCCATAAAATTGTTTTCAACATATTTAGATTTCGGCATTAGATAATCCGTATGATAGGCCATTAAACACAACCAAACAACTAAATAACCAACAGGAAAGAACTCATTCATGACATTAATCTATATCGTCGGGCCCAGGACAGAGCCCTGTGGGACACCAGCATTCGTGCTGTAGGACGAAGAGGCACGCCCATTCAGAACTACCTTCATTTTGCGGTTATTTAAGAAAGATTGGATTAGGTCAAGCAGGTGACCGGTAATACCATAACCGCGTAGTTTGCATAGGAGGCCAGAGTGCCAAACCCTGTCGAAAGCCTTGGAGATGTCCAGAGCAACCGCGCGAGCCTCGTCAGACTCATCAAGGGCCTGTAGCATGTACTCCGTTACGATTGTTAGCAGGTCGGCCGTGGACCTGGCAAAATGGAATCCATATTGCCTGTCGGAGAACAGTTAGTGAGTGGTGAGATGATGAACTATTTCAGCATTGATTATAGCCTCGAATACTTTCCCGAATATCGGTAGAAGACTAATAGGGCGATAGTTGGATGGGTCCGAGGGTTCACCACAATTCTTAAATACAGGAACGACTGAAGAGAACTTCCAACATGCAGGAAAGCAGGAAGCAGAAAGGCAGTAGTTAAATAGTTTAGAGAGGACAGGGGAAAGTTCAGGAGCACACCTCTTAAGGACTATCACCGGGATTGTGCTTTGTCCTTTCAGGACGTAGGCAATCATGGCCTTCCATGTCTCCCTGTCTATGGTGGCTCTTAGCTCGCTTTCTCCTGTAACGTCTCGTAGCTCCCGTTCTGTCATCCACTTGTTCAGGCCCTTCAAATATGTTATCCGCTGCTTTTCTCTGTCTCTTTTTCCCTTTTAGTATCAGGTTCTCCAAGCCCACCTTCCTCATTGTATGTCCCAGGAACTTCAGTTGTCTCTTCCTGATGTTCAATATTAATATTCTCTTCGTTTCCATCATTTCCAACACCTCGACATTGCTCATATGCTCGGTCCACAACATCCGTAGCATCCTTCTGTAGAACCACATTTCAGCTGCTTCAAGTTTTCCCTTCATCTTTGTTGATATTGTCCAACATTCACTGCCATATTGAAGAACTGACATCACATAGCAATCCAGTACTCTGTTCTTTGTTTCTAGTGAAAGTTTCCCGTGTCTTAACACGTTACTCAACTTCTGGAAATCATCCTCCGCCATGCCAATTCGCCTTTGGATCTCTGTGTCGCACTTTCCGTCTTCAGTTAGAACACTTCCCAGATATTTAAATTTTCGTACCTGCTTGATTTTAACATCCCCCGTCTGTATTTGGCACTTTGGGTTGCTTTTTTTGCTGAGGAGCATGCATTCGGTTTTCTTGCATTTTATTGGTAGTCCCTTATGGTCACTCTCTTCAGCTATCTTCTTCAGGAGGTTCTGCAGTTTCCTTTCCGTGTCTGCAATCAACACTGTGTTGTCTGCGTATCTTATGTTGTTAAGATTGTGGCCTTCGATTTCAAATCCTGGTATAACATCTAGGATCCTCAAAATATTCTCACTGTACAAGTTAAATAGTTCCGGTGAAAATACACATCACTGTTTTAGACAAGACTCGTATGCTGCATGAAGTAGATACACTGCTAGTGAAATGCTAGTCAGTTTAGTTACTCTACTCTCCAATAGTGTCCACGTATATAAGTGAATAGGAACATCCCATTCCTCTATATAGGTACTACGCCCCATTTTTAGATTATCTCTTTCCCGAGTCAATCTTTTTTTTTTCTAAAGTCGATGTCAATCCTTTCCGTATCTTTTCGTTTCCTCTCACTACGTCTATTCAGGACATCTATTTTAGGAGCCTTTTGCGGGATAGGCACGTCGAATGTGTCAGAGAGAACATCCATAGGTTCCACCTCATCTGGCGTACTTTTCTCTTGAACTTCATGTCTCTTTTTTATTTGGTTATAGTGTCTTTTATGCATTAATTCTTGTCTTTTAACCAGATTTATCGTTTTTCCCATTATTCGGACAATAGTATCGACTTCCTGTTGTGTTGAGGAAGTTAGTAGGAAAGGAAGACACGAACACGGGACTTGTAACAACAAAATATATTGAGAAACAAGAATACAGAAAGAATAAGTCTGAGTAGAAACCTCCTCCCTGCTGTGACAAATAGTCTATGTATGTCTACTCCCTGGCGTCTGTCCTGTGTCTGCGCATAGAGAACCTAGCCCGTATTTGTAATGAACGGAACAGTCCATTATAGAGGGTTTCTACCCCAACACTTCCCAATACGTCTTATTCAACCAATACATGCGGTAAAATACCTTCTGACCAATATTGTAAAAGTCCTTCCTAGTTTGTTTTTTGTTTTTGTTTTTGTTTTTTTCGTATGTTCATACTTTTTCCTATTTATCAAACACTGATCGTATCTTATGTGCAAAGATAATCTCTGCCGGAGTCATAATTGAAGGTGCGTTTTTATTCGGTGTAACTCTATACACCTACAGAAACTGCTGTATTGCTGCATTTGTTGGTCCACCGTTGGCTTTTCTTAAAACTCTTTTAAGAGTATCCACGAAAAGCTCTGCTTGGCAGTTGCTTCTTGGATGATAAGGGGCAATTGTAATGTGATTTAACACAAAAATCTTGCAAAATTCCTTGAAATCCTTCGACGTAAATTGTATGCACTAATTCTGGTCCCTTAACCAGATTTATCATTTTTCCGATTTTTCGGACAATAATATCGACTTCACCAATACGTCTTATTTACCCGATACATGCGACAAAAACACTTTCTGACCAATATTGTAAAATTCCTTCCTAGTTGATTTTTCCCGTATGTTCATATGTTTCCTATTGGGAACCAATTTATTAAACACTGATCTTATCTCAAGTCTACGGCTATATCGTGTTGAATACACCGGTTCCCGTCCGATCACCGAAGTTAAGCAACATCGAGCCTGGTCAGTACTTAAATGGGTGACCATTTTGGAATACCAGGTGCTGTAAACGTAAGGACCACGAATGGTTCACCGGTCCTCCAGTTTGTTACAGCAACAAAAAGTTGCTGCCCTATGCACCATCTGGGTGTGATGGATTGATGATTAGGATCTTATCTTACGAACAAACATAATCTCAGCTGGAGTCATGATTGAAGGTGAGTTTTTGTTCAGTGTAACTTTATACACCTGAAAAAATTGTTGTATTGCTGCATCTGTGGATTCACCATTGTTAGTTTTAAAGCTCTTTTAAAGGTATCCACGAAACGCTCTACCTGGCCGTTGCTTCTTGGATGGTAAGGGGCAATTGTAATGTGATTTAACACAAACATCTTGAAAAAAATCCTTGAACTTTCTCGCTGTAAATTGCGTACCATTATCAGAAATTGAATCTAGAGCTCTAAACCTTGCGAACAATTCGTGTAAAAATTGTATTACTACTTGCGTGGTTGAACTCTCAATTTTGAAAATCTTTGGCTATTTCGAAAAACTAAATAAATAAATAAATATGATCCATTTCTTGGAGCAGCAAAATCAATATGAAGACGTGACCATGAGCGGTCAGTTTCTGGCCATGCATTAAACTTAACTGGTAATGCCTTGTCTGCCAAAGCACAGCTTTTGCACGTCTTTACCAAAGTTTCAATGTCCTTATCCATGCTACACCAGTAAACATAGCTTCTAATTACGCTCTTTATACTGGATATACCAGGGTGCCCTGCATGAAATTCTTTCAGGATTCTTTTTGTTGTACTTGAGGTATCACTACCCTTTCATCGTACACGAGAACATCGTCACATATTGAAAAAACTGTAGTCTTTTCTTACTCACGTTTTTAAATTTATTTTTCATCTCAATAATGAATTTGTCGTCCAGTGCTTTCTTTTTTATATCCCCCAACGTTACATGTAGTTCCCGCACAATAATGCACAAAATATTTCTACTCTATAACTCCGATTGTAGAGCAGCAATGACTGTGTCTTCGAAGGGTTCATTATTCGTTGGAATCAGTCTGGACAATCTGTCCGCATGACTTAGCTTAGCCGACGGCAAAAACTCCATTCTAAAGTCACAATTTAAAATAATGTTTCCCCATCGTTGCAATCTGATAACCGCATGAGTCGTAAATTATTTTGACCCGTAAATCGCTAACAACGGTTTATGATCCGTCTGCAATGTAAATTTTCTCTCGTGAATAAATCTATGGAAGTTTTTAAGGGCAAAGGTAATCCCTAAACTTTTCTTCTCTATGACTAAGTAATTTTTTCGCTGGAAGAAGTAAACTGGATACATGTGCAATCAGTTTCATCGAGCCGTTATCAAATTTTTTCATAACACGAGCTCCGATACCATAAGCATTCGAGTCACTTGCTACGATTAATTATTTTCAAAATAGTAGTGTGCCAAAAATAAGTCTGAAGTTAGATTATTTTTGTTATTTTTGAAATACTTCCTAGCACTTTGATGTCAAAACCCATTTTGAGTCTTTTTTCAAAAGTTTATCTAGCGATGCTCTCAAACGTTGCGTTTTTCAGAAAAACATTGGCGTAGCTAGCTAGTCCCCAAAAACTCTGTAGGGGGCTAACATTTTCCGGAGCGGGCATATCCTTAATAGCACTAGCACGCGCTGGAACTGGTCTCTTGCCGCCCTTGTCAAATATTTTGTCCAAAGTATTTAATCTGGTCCATAAAAAATTCACACTTTTTGTCCCTTAGCTTGAATCTATAGTCCTGAATTCTTTTAAACACTTCAAACACATTTTTCTTATGTTCTTCCGTGATCTCACTTCTCAGCAAAATATCATGAAGGTACACTTACTGCGGAGTCGAGACTACTTAGCACCATGCTCATAACTTGCTGGAAGATAGCTGGAGCGCCTTAATGCCAAATTGCAAACGATTAAATTTATATAAACCTCTATGTGTATGATGGCAAAAAAAAAAAAAAAAAAAAAAGAATTGTACATTTTTCATCGACTCGAATTTGTAGATATGCGTCGCTAAGGTTTATTTTTGAAAAAATATCTTACCTTCGCTAAGCTGCGCAAAAAACCGCTTCCAGACCCTGAAGTGGGTTGCGATAATCTTTGAGAGCATTGTTTAAGACGGTTGAAGAATCCGCACAGACGCGTGTCTCCCCCGACTTTTTTAATATACACTGTCGGCGAAGAACAGTTGCTATGCGCGACTTTGGACAAAACATCGATTTTTTTTCAAACCCATCAAGTTCGTCGTTTATTTGTTTAATCGACGCAAAGGGTACATATCGTTTCTTTTTGAAGACTAGATGCATGCTTTCTTTTAGTTCAAATTTTGCTTCTAACCTTACCAAGCCCATCAGAAAATACCTTTGAGAATTTATTTTTTAATTCCCTTTTTAGAGATTCTGTTTCGTTGGCATAACTCACTATTTGACAAAATGAATTAATTGGACAGTTTCATAATTTAATTTTTTCCATCCAATCTGTGCTATTCTCTATTCGTGTTTTTCATAACGAATATTTTTAATGTTAACGCTTTTCTTAACTTTACATTTGCAATAAATTCCCCTACAAATGTAATTTCCTCACCTGCGACTCTACGAGGTATTGTTTGAAAACATTAATGTTAGTTTTCTTATTTTCCTCCAGGTATGAACATTTAATATGTTTAAATCCGAAGCACTGTCTAGTTGTAATGTGACATTTTTGTTCAGGATTTTCACCTGTAAAAATTTTCTGATATTCTGACTTGAAGATTCATGATCGTTAGTCACTCTAACGAAATTTTTAACTCGCTTTTTAATTTTCGTCGGTAATGAATTTTTGTGTCCTTTTTTTTTCACAATGAAAGCATTCCTTGTTTAAAACGGACAGACATTATTGAGATGTCATTCTTCACAAGGATAGCAGAGGTTTGGCGTAATGTCCTTCTTCGTCTTCACGGTTTTATTTTTAAAGTGCATCTTTTGATGTGCGACACAACGCTTATATCTATATTTTTAGCGTCCTGTCGAACGCTTATACAACTCGGATAATTTTCTGCTAGGTTTTGCAGAGTGAAGTTGGGTTCGTTCTCGAGTTTATTTAGATCCCTCCTCTTGATTTCCGTGCCTTTAGCTGACACTAAACCTTGCGCAAATATTAAACACTTGAAATTGTCAGGACTTAATTCAGCCAGTTTGAATTCCTCACACTGATTATTCACAATCCTTGCGAATATATATATATATATATATATATATATATATATATATATATTATTTTATAAGCGTTTCACCCCGAGCAAAGCATGTCACTGCCCCTACTGTGCAGGGGGCTACGTAGAGTGGAGAAAGGCTGATTAAATATAGGAAATGACAGAGGGTGGGTGATAGGCGGGTAAGGACATCGAGAATGAGGGTTGGGTAGATGAGAGTGTTCTGAGAATAGTTGGGAGTTAGTGTGATAGGAGGTGTCTATTGACCCTACATTTAAACACCTGGAGATTGTAACTGTCGGGAAAGCAGACTTGTGGAAGGGGGTTCCACAGGCGGGAAGCGCGAGAAAAGAAGCTGTTGGAGTAGAATTTACGGTTACATCTTATTTGTTTAACTGGAAAAGGGTGGGACCTAGTTGCTAATCTAGTATCTCGTGTAAATTCGTGCTTAGGCGGCACCAGTGATCTAAGCTCATCGAAGCAGAAGCCATGAAAGTACTTGTAGAAGAGGCACAGGGAAGCCACATCACGCCGGTGAGAGAGCGGCTGCAGCCGGTCTGCCAAGTCAGTATCAACCACGTTACAGATCCTCCTTTGTATTTTGTCAAGAAGCCCAAGGAGAGCAGCAGGGGCACCCGACCAGATATGGCAGCAATATTCAATACACGGGCGGATGGTAGATTTGTATATGTGCAGAATAGATTCAGGTGGGAAAAATTATTTATAATATTATAATTACTTTATATCCTTACCCTAAAAAAATTTCAATAATGCAAAATAATTATTAAATTTTATGGATTTATTTAATCGTTCTGATGTTTTTGATCATCTATTTTTTTCGAATGTAATATAATTATTCTTATAACTTTATCAAAATAAGTTTATTGAGCTTTATATTTTGGAATTATAAAATTTACCTTTATATCCTTATTTTTCATTGATAAAATGTTTATGAAGCTTTAAATCTAAAAAGTAATTTCATATTTAGTCTTTTCTTAACGTCGTTCTGTTCTTTATGCTCGCTACTGTATATAAACATCTGCAGACAAATCTGTTTCGCTGTATCACAGCTCATCAGTACGGTTAGACATCCGATTGCTTCTAGCTAGGATTGAAACCCGACCGAACTGACATCAGTCGGCGATTCTACCTCTGAGCTATGTGTGCTTGGTAGAGGCAGGAGGACTTTTAACGAGTTATATACAAAGTAAACATACGCCAGTAGCTGAGAGTGTTCAAATACATAACTGAATGAACGATGCGTAGATGCTTGAGCAGCTACTGTTTTTTCAAAGTCTACCATTCCTCCATAGTGCTTAATCGGGGTGTGAGAGCGTAAATAGTCATCCGCAGACAGATCTGTTTCGTTGTATCACAGCTCATCAGTGCGGTCAGAAATCAGATTGCTTCTAGCCAGGATTGAAACCCGACCGATTCTACCTCTAAGATCGTACATTGAATGTTGATCAAATAGTGCTTGATCTAATATAATGTTGATAAAATAGTTTATTTATTTTAAATATAAAATATAAATCCAGTCTGCTTGACGTGTCTTAACCACTCGACCACGTAAAACTGATGTTCAAACAAAGCCAGAAACAAACACTCACCCAATCTTATGACGGTTTCCCCTAGGGAAGGCAAGTTCCAATCCTGCCGGAAGACGAACATTTTTTTTTACAAGATTTTTCGATTATTCAGGCCAGTAAATGTAAATAAATATGCTGTTTAATTATAAAATAAAGAGAAAAAGAGCATCTCCCTAATGTTTAAACTAATGAAATTTAAGAATATGTCAGAGTTACTCCATTTCATAACGAACTTCGTATATATATATATATATATATATATATATATATATATAGTCATCCGCATACAGATCTGTTTCGCTGTATCACAGCTCATCAGTACGATTAGACTCCGATTGCTTTATATATATATATATATATATATATATATATATATATATATTGTTTAATTACTTAGTTTTTGGTCTTAATAAAATTAGACCACTACACATTTGTATAAAAAAAGTGTTCAATACAATTATATTGTAGAACTTTTGAATATTCTTCATTTGTAAACGAGTTATTATGCGACCTAGGTTTCTACCCTGACTGGTGTTTTCAGACGATTTGCAATAAATTGCGAAACGTCTGAAGACACCAGTCATGGTAGAAACCTAGGTCGCGTAATAACTCGTTTACAAATAAAGAAAAAAAAATATGTATATATATATATGGCGAGAGAAAGAGTGACGTAATTAATAAATATACATATGAGGAGGGTGTACATATGTGTAGTAGTATTATTCGACTGTGAATAAAACAGTGCTCAGTGTATGAACAGAGCAGCATTTATACGCATTAATAAATATACATATTATCATACGTCTGTGGCAAGACACGGAGTTTCATGCTTTATGCAATTATCAGGTGCATATTTCAAACTTTGATCATTGCATAACGCATGAAACTCCGACTCGTTCCACATAAATAGGATGATATATATATATATATTTAAAAACATAGTTCCCGTATAATATACACATTGCGCAAGCATTGCTTTAACCAAATATTTTAATTAAAATTTAAATTATGTAACGGTCAGTCTCTACCCAGCACCTGAAGAGTGCTTTGTGCATGAAACTCCGTGTTTTGCTACCTGTGAGGGATATTATGGATATTTACGTAATACATATAAGTCACATGCTTTTAGACACACTTTGGGAACATGCTACTTGGCAGGAGATACCATTGAAGAAGCTTGTGATGTCAATGCCTGACAGAATGAAGGCTATGATCAAAGCAAAAGGCTATTATACTAAATATTAAATTTATTTTGTAACAAGTATTTTTTATTGTTAAAGCATTTGTTGAGTAAATCAAATAAAATTACTTTAATTAAATTGTTTATTTTCTGTCAATATGCCTCATCAAAGATAAAATAGTTCTTGTCCTAATACTTTTGCACAATACTGTATATTCGGAGCATGAATAAGTTCTCGCTCCTTTGCAACAGATGCTGTTCATAGATGGGTTTGCGTGTAGTTTCAGAAGGTAACGAATCTATAAGAATGTCCTATAAGCAAGTTCATAAATTCATAAATGTCATTTGTAAACAACTTTGTTTTTCATAACGTTAAACATGTCGGATTTCGTGCCAAAGAATGTATTTGCGGGGAAATTTACTGCACTACTTTATTCAAAAGAAACACACAAAATTGTTGTTGAGACTTTCGGCGACCACACTCTGTCGGAAACAGCATGCAAAGTTTGGTTTAAACGCTTCAAAAATAATGATTTTGACATTGACGATAAAGAACGCTCTGGCGCACCGAAAAAAGTTTGAAGACGAAGAATTGGAGGCATTACTTCATGAAGGCTCATGTCGGGTGCAAGCTGTAATTGCAGATTCATGAGGAGCTGATCACACAACAGTTTCAAAACATTTGAATGCATTAGGCAGTATTCAAAAGCAAGGACAATTGGTGCCGTACTAGTTGAACCGACATCTTGCCATGTGTGAAACAACTGCTTTAACGTCAGAAAAGGATAAGTTTTTAGCACCGTATTGCAACCAAGCCGAGTTTGAATTCCGGCTGAATTCGTTGCATTCACTTCCGCACAAATACCCTTGGGAAAGGTATTAATCCGTCTCTCCCTCCAGTTATGGGTTAATTAACAGGACAGATTAGGTTTTATAGCCTTGGCTGGCAACCAGTCTACAGCAGAAAGTAATGACAACCTACTATAATATTCTGCCCAGTCAGTCATTTCTCTTTCGAGACATGATCGCCCAATCGTGTATCACGTATGGCACTTAACTGACTGACTGAATATAATAGTTGCAAACATGATGAAAGTTTTTACTGGTCATAAAGTGGGGGATCGGTTTTCTATTGATATATAGTAATAAACTGATCCCCCAGTAATTACTAATTAAAAATATAATACATCTATTCCTCCTCTAGCTATGAGACAAATAACAGGACAGATTGGGTTCTACAGCCTTGGTCGGCAACCAGTCTACCGCAGAAAGCAATGGCAACCTACTGCGGGATAATCTTCTGTCCAGTCAGTCATGTCTCTTTTGAGACATGATCGCCCAAAGCGTGTATCGCGCATGGCACTTAACTGACTGACCGAAAATAATAGTTGGAAACATAAGTAAAGCCTTTTCTGGGCAAAAAGTGGGGGATCGATTTTCTATTGTGATTAAGTAATAAACTGATCCCCACTAATTACTACTTATTAATACAATCTGTCTTTTCTCCCTTCAGCTATAGTTTAAAGAGCAGGATAGAAGATCAATCATGTCTCTTTCGAGACACGATCGCCAAAGCGGGTATCACGCATGGCACGTAACTGATTGCAACCAGCGATGAAAAGTGGATACATTAAAAAATCCTAAACGTAGAAAATCGTAGGGTAAGCCCGGCTAGACATCAGCATCGGCGGCAAAGCCGAATGTCCATCGTTTGAAGCTTTTGCTCTGCATTTAGTGGGATCAGCTTGGTATAGTTTATTATGAGCTACTCAAACTGACCATCACGGGAAATACGTTTGAGTCGAGCATCGAAGAAAAAACGGTGACTATACAAGCAGATACCCGACAAATCGCTTTTGCAATATGACAACGCTAGGCCACGTGTTGCAAAAAGGGTGAGAATCTACTTAGAAACACATAAATGGGAAGTCCTACCTCACCCGCAGTATTCACCAGACATCTTTTGTTCCGAACGATGGCACATGTCCTGGTTGAACAGCGCTTTCATTCTTATAAAGATACCAAAATATGTGTCAACTTGTGGTTACGACATGTCGTTTTTCGAACGTGGTATTCAAATGCTGCTAGAAAGACGAGAAAAAATTGTGGCTAGCGATGGACAATACTTTCAGTGACATGCTTATTACTATGTTTTGTAAATAAAACATTTCTTTTCATGAAAAATCAACGAAAGCTTATTCAAGGTCCTAATATATAAAACCGAATGAAAGTCTAGTTTTTCTGTCGTAAAACGAGTAATCAGGCTATAAATTATCCCCAAATAAAAAGATTTTAGTTTTGAGATGTTGACATACATTTTCTTAGTCTTGGTACGACGACCCGAATCGTGAATATCTCATACGTTGCAAAAGAATCAACCAATCGGGATTTGACACTAACATATGATTGATAGTTATCAGGAAAAATACCAGACAACAGCCCCGTCTGCTCACAGTAGCAAAAAACAAAAGAAAAGAAAAAACAAACAAACAAACAAGGAAGGAAGGAAAGCTAATAACCGGTATACAGTAAAATGGCCTTTCATTTTCCCTCGTTCACTGGTAAACTTTACATTTGACACTTTTCGAGTTGAGCGAGTAGGGAACATCTAGTGCGAGTTGAATCGAAACGAATAAGACAACGGCTTATGACATATTCTTCGTTTCTTTTTTTAGCGTAAGGTTCACCTTGTACAAGGCTCGGCAGCCAGTCGTGGTAGAGAATTTTTTGTTGTTGTTTTTTAATCATTTCACCCCGAGCAAGGCGGAAACGCCACTGATGTGCAGGGGGTTACATAAATGTAAAAAGATTAATTAGAAAAGAGTGAGGAGTACAAACTAGTTAGAAAGGAACAATAGAAAGCTGAGAAAGCAGGTGCGATGACAGATACATAGGTGGAGAGAAAGGGAAGGTTATACAGGGGAGGGGAGAGAGCTAGAGTCCAGTGGTTAGTAGATAAGTATTGACTTTGCATTTAAATTTCTGGAGGTTGTAGCCGTCAGGAAAGCAAGAATACGGGAAGTGCGAGAGAAGAAGCTGCAGGAGCAGAATTGTCGTCTGCATTTGGCTAACCTGACTGGGACCCAGTTGTCAGTCTGGTTGCACGAGTAAACACCTGAAACGCTAAGAGACAGTTTATACGGAAAAGACGTGGTGATAACGGTCGAACTTAGACTTGAAAAGAACACGGAGACGCTTTTGAAATTTATCGAAACTCGAAAGTAAGGATTGTGCTGCTCATTGCCTTCAAGCTGGAGTACTTTGGCAGTGATTTGACATGGTGAAAGATAAATAGTAAAGGGAGATAACAATTAGCATTTGACTAGAAAAGGTCACGAAGACGCTTTTGCATTCTATCTAGACTGGAAAGTGGAGATTGGGCTGCTAAGTGGGCACGTGTCCGTGAACAATATGAGTTGGAGTGCTATGATATGAGGGGATGATATGAAAAAGAGATAACGGTTAACCTTAGAATTGAAAGGGCCACGAAGATGCCGTTTTTGAATCGTTTCACCCCAAGCAAGGCGGTGACGCCATTGACGCGCAGGGGGGTGTCAGTCAGTTAAAGTGCCATACGCGATACACGCTTAGGCGATCATGTCTCGAAAGAGACATGACTGACTGGGCAGAAGATTATCCCGCAGTAGGTTGCCATTGCTTTCTGCGGTAGACTGGTTGCCGACCAAGGCTATAGAATCCAATCTGTCCTGTTATTTAACCCATAACTGGAAGGAAGAGACGGATTAATACCTTTCCCAAGGGTATTTGCGCGTAAGTGAATACAATGGATTCAACTGGAATTCGAACTCGGCTCCCCGGTTTCTCGTTCCGAGCCGATATCCACTGTACCACAACGCACATCCTCGGGGGGGGGGGGGGTACATAAAAGAAAAAGATTAGATCGGAGGAGAGTAAAGAGAAAGACGAACCAGTTACAGGGGGTAACTTTGATTTTTCATGAAAAGAAATGTTTTACTTACAAAACATAGTAAGAAGCATGTCACTGAAAGTATTGTCCATCGCTAGCCACTACTTTTTCCCATCTTTCTATCAGCATCTGAATATCACGTTCGAAAAACGACATGTCGTAACCACAAGTTGACATATTTTTAGGCATCTTTATAAGAATGAAAGTGCTGTTCAACCAGGACATGTGCCATCGATCGGAACAAATGATGTCTGGTGAATACTGCAGGTGAGGTAGAACTTCCCATTTATGTGTTTCTAAGTAGATTTTCACCCTTTTTGCAACATGTGGCCTAGCTTTGTCATATTGCAAAAACGATTTGTCGGGTATCTTTCTCTGACAGAAACAAGCAAGAAAAGGATGCGAATACAGGTGTAATGACAGTTGAAAAGGTAGAGAGAAAGGAAAAGATATACAGGGTGATGTAGAAAGAACTGGAGTCAAGTGGTTAAGAGATGGGTATTGACATTGCATTTAAATTCCTGGAGGTTGTAGCTGTCAGGAAAGCAAAAATACGTAAAAGAATTCCACAGGCGGGAAGTGCGAGAAAAGAAGCTGAAGGAGTAGAACTTTCGGCTGCATTTGGTTGATCTAACTGTGAATGGGTGGGGCCCAGTTGCCAGTCTGGTTGCACGAGTAAACTCATGTGGCAGGAGCACCAGTGACTTTAGTTCGTCGGAGCAGAAGCCATGAAAATATTTATAGAACAGACAGAGGGAAGCCACATACTGTCGGTGAGAAAGTGGCTGGAGTCAAGCCACCAAGTCGGTACCTATCACATTATTGATTCTCCTTTGGAGCCTGTTGAGAACGCTGAGATGAACAGCGGGGGCGCCTGACCATATATGACAACAGTATTCCATGCACGGACGGATGTTTTGTTTTGCACTCTATCTAGACGTTTATCTAGATCCTTTTATTAAACCTGCCTTGAGGTCAGATGCCAGGCACGGAAAAGCTATGAAAGTAAATCGAGACTGTAAATCTAGAGTAGAGTCCCAAAGACGGTTGTATGTCAACACTGACAATTGTTATCTAAGCTGTCCACAAACGTAATGTATTCTTTTGAATCTTGTCGGAAATGCTTAGAGTGAACGGTATGTGGGATGGTGTGCATTTAATCTGGACCGCGCAACATCTCTATATACCATGCTATAAACCTGTGCCCTGGAACGGACACTCCAGTCTAAGTGAATTTTGGGGCTACCTTTAATTAGGCATTGGGTACATGGAGCTCTACATCCAGGAAGGTAGTCTATCTAGGGGATGGAAAACACTGATTTAAACATCGGCGAAACACATAAAACTCAGAGTAGACTCCTAAAGGTGGTTGGCTTTTAACACTGACAACTGGTGACTCTCAGAGAGAGAGAGAGAGAGAGAGAGAGCGCACACCCTCTATATATCATCCTCCAAACCTGCACCCTGGAGCAGTCACTCCAGAATTTTGGCCCGACCTTTATCTCGCGAGATAAATATTTGTTTATGCAGCGCTACCTGTATTAAGAACAAAATAAAAGCCTAAATTGTCGAAATGATTAAAAATGGACTGTCCGAATTATATTCATAAATTTAATCCCGAAACTCTCTTTATTCTATCGCTAATCATGGCCGTCTAAGTTTTCCTGTGTTCTGCAGAAGTTAATAAATTTTGTTATTAAAGACAAAAGGGGCAAGATGAGGCAACATGCCACCTTTGGGACGAGCTTATGTTAAGTGAAGGTTTTGGGGGTAGTGGGAGGGATGGTAAACGACAAACAATACTTAGAGATTTTACACTATTTAAATCATTCGAGTAGGTGTCATCTTTATTGCCATATCCTTGACGTTTCGGTCGTTATACACTTTGGCATTCGTCAGGTAATATTTTTTGGACTTTTGAACTTAACCTATCTCATATAATTCTATGAATGGGTGATAGAACAAGGGACTGAGACGGATGGTAAAAACAAACGTTGGCTAGAAATTCGAAGGATAGAAAGTTGTAAAGACCCACACTTGCATACATCCTGAAGGGACACGCCACTTCGAAGTCGAATATTCTCGGTTTTTCTCGCTGTTTTATTTATTTTTTTTATTCCTACTGGTATTTTATTAATGTTCCGTGTGAAGTGGCCATTTTCTTTTCTCGACTTCCAGTGGGATAGTTTTATCTCCATTTAGTGTTCGAGATATGTGTCGTCTTTTTTATTGCCTTCTCGCAGACCAGTTTCGGCTTAGAAACCCCCCTCTATCCGTTCAACAATGTAGCTTCCTTGTGCTTTTTGTATAAATTACTTTCATAGTAATTGTTCTTATGAACTTTCCTTTATGTTGTTATTTTTATTACTCCTTACAGACAAATAGGAACTAGTGAGGACTATATAGAGACTCGGAGGTATTATGGTAGCTGTAGTAAGAATAATAAGTAACAATGTGTTGTTTTGGTGTAAGGAATGCTGTGGTATGTCTGAGTCAGTAACCGTGGCTAGCTAAGTTTAAAATAAAAAAAGAAGATTGAAGAGCAGCCTTTTTCTATCCCACTTTTTAGCCTTGTGCCACATTTTTGTTTATTTTTTCGACATAAATATTACTTTCTTCTATGTTACCTTATGAACTTAAGCGCAGTACTAGTTTAGCGGCAAGGTCTCGGCATTTTACAATCGACGTAGCCACTTGTAACCGTAAGTTCTATGCTAACAGTTTCTTCTGTCGCACTTTTCGATTGTGGGACTATTTTCTGGTTTCCTTCTTTCCAACTTTGATTTTCATAAATGAAATACAATATCAATCGTTATCTTCCGTCTTCTTCAGGTGCCAGAAATTTCGAAAGGAAACTTTTACAATCACTGGGGTATATAAACTCCATTTCTAAAGCCTCGATTGAAAGTCATGAGTTATCTCCCTCTAACCATGCAAGTTCACCACTGCTGTAGCCTGATATTGAACTCACAACTCTAAAACACAAGTTAGGAACTAACCAACGTTTATATCCACAATATCATGTGTCTTTAAGGACACATAGCCCAGTGGATAGGAAGAAGGCCAGAACGTAAAACCGCTGAAACGTCGTACAAATGGCGAAAAAGATGAGGACAACAGTCCGAATAATGTAAATACTGTAAATACTACATCATCTCAGAAATATAGACAAATAGAATGATCTGTTATTAAACGTCGTACAAATGGCAAGAAAGATGAGGACAATAGTCCAAATAATGTAAATACTGTAAATACTGTAAATACTCCCTCATCTCAGAAATATAGACAAATTCTCTCTTTAATCGTTTTTCTTTTCATATTCTATAATACTCAGTATCTCACTGCACCTTAGTGGCTATATTGCCTTGGTTAGGGAGATACGATGAAAGAAAAAGTAGAAACTTTTATTCGAATATATTATTTTGTGAAAAGATTCCCACGAAATTGAAGGATGGGCCTTCGTTATGAGTACAATAACGTCACTTAAGCAGATGTTCCCTGGACAACTTCCGCCAAATCGTTACTGGACATCCTTCTTCACAGGTCAGACTCTCTTAAGAACCTCATTCGCGCTTCCGAATTCCATTCAGGCTTTGTAGCAGGATCTTTCTGATTTTTTTTTTTACAAGAGCCATGGGAAGAGGAATTAGACTCTTTTATAACAAAGGAAGGAGCTTTGAAATTTACAGTGTAAGCCTCTTTTTGCTTCGTGCGGTGAAGTCCTTCACTCTCCAAACATGTCCGGTTTGGAAGTATTTTTTAATCGCAAGGTCACTTAGCATTTTCCGGGATAAATCTCTGTTGCATTGGTTCGAAAGTAATAGCAACCGTATATACAGTCTGGCCTCTTTAATCCGTGTGTAGAGATCAAATGCATATATTGCGGAATGTGTCTGCATATTATCCCCCTTTAGCTTTTTATGGAAGAAACTTTCATATTATTATTTCATATTATATATTAATAGAGAAATATCTCTATGTACACGTGGTGTATCTGGTGCTCTAATAATAATCTATCTATCTATCTATCTATCTATCTATCTATCTATCTATCTATCTATCTATCTCAGCATGTTCATATCTATCTATCTATCTATCTATCTATCTATCTATCTATCTATCTATCTATCTCAGTATGTTCTATCTATCTATCTATCTATCTATCTATCTATCTATCTATCTATCTATCTATTTCAGTATGTCATATCATATCTATCTATCTATCTATCTATCTATCTATCTATCTATCTATCTATCTATTTCAGTATGTTCTACTATCTATCTATCTATCTATCTATCTATCTATCTATCTATCTATCTATCTATCTATCCACAATCTCTTTTCTCTTTGTATCTCAATAGATTTTGACATTCTGATATTTCTCCTAAACACTTCATCACCATCCATTTACTCAAGCTCATTCTTCTTTCTTCTAGATGCTGTGTCCCTTCAGGACGTTAGTGACCATGATCCTCCGCAATTTCCTTTTCTTTGTAGCTCTTTTTGACATTCTGATATCTCTCCTTCATCCTTGAGGAGAAGTTGTCCCGTACTCATTGCCATAAATGAGGACAGATATCACGTAACACTTCAATACTATTTTCCTTGTTTTTGGTGAAGTGTTTCTATTTCTTAATACTTTGCTTATCTTTGGAAATTCATCTTTGGCTACCCAAGTGGGCCTTTGTATTTCTGTGTCTTGCTTTTTCTCCTCTGTTAAAACATTTTCCGGATATTTAAATTTCAGCATTTTTTTTAATCATTTCACCCCAAGCAAGACATTCCACTGCCACTATTGCGCATGGGGCTACATAGGGGAAGGTAAAGAGGAGGAGTGGTTAGGTGTAGGAAATGTCAGAAGGAAGGTGATAGATGGGTAAGGGTACCGAGGATGAGGGATGGGCAGATGGGAAGAGTGTTTGAAAGAATGGGAGCGAGTTAGGAGGTGTCTATTGACCTTACATTTAAACTCCTGGAGATTGTAGCTATCGGGGAAGCAATCATGTGGAAGGGAATTCCACAGTCGGGAAGTGCGAAAAAAGAAACTGTTGGAGTAGAGGTTGCGGTTGCATTTCATCGGTTTCTCTGTAAAAGGGTGGGATCTACTTGCTAATCTAGTTTCTCGTGCAAATTCGTATCTAGGGGGCAGCAGTGATCCAAGTTCATTGGAGACACAGGGAAGCCACGTCGCGCCGGTGAGAGAGAGACTGCAGGCGGTCTGCCAAGTTGGTATCGATCACATTACAGACCCTCCGTTGTACCTTGTCGAGAAGCCCGAGGAGAATAGCAGGAGCACCCAACCAGATATGGCAGCAGTATTCAATGCACGGGCAGATGGTAGATTTATAAATGTGCAGGATAAATTCAGACGGAAAAAACTTCCGGGCCCTGCACAGAGAACCAACTTTCATAGCAGCGGATTTAGCAATGGATTCGATATAGTCATTCCATTTGAGGTGCGCTGTAAGTGTGAGACCAAGGAGGCGTAGTGTCTTACTCTCTGGGAGGCAAGCCTGGTCTATGCTAATGGGAGGTAGGTGCGATTGTCTATGATGGTTAATTGATAGTAGCTTTGTTTTAAAAGCATTAAAGCTTACGAGCCATTTCTTACCCCAGTCCACTACGGATTGGAGGTCCTTTTCAAGTTCGGCTGAAAGGTTAGCTTTGTCGCCTACACCAGGCGAGAGTAAACTGTGGTGTCATCGGCGTACATACCTACTTGGGATATTATGGAATCAGGGAGATCATTAATGTATATCAGAAAGAGCGTAGAACCTAGGATAGAGCCTTGAGGGACACCTGCGTTCGTATGGTAGTTCTGGGAGGCATGTCCGTTTAATACCACCTTCATTGTGCGGTTAGAGAGGAATGACTGGATTAGTTCAAACAAATGTCCAGTTATACCATAGCTCCGCAGTTTGCATAGAAGGCCAGCATGCCAAACTCTGTCGAACGCTTTAGAGATATCCAAGGCAACGGTTCAGGCTTCACCATTCCTGTCGAGTGCCTGATATATGTACTCGGTGATGGTCGTTAGCATATCAGCAGTAGACCTGGTGAAGCGGAAACCATACTGCTTGTCAGAGAGGAGTCTGTGTGCTGTGAGATGCTGAACCACCTCGGCGTTGATAATGGCTTCGAACACTTTGCCAAAGGTCGGATAGGTCGGTAATTTATTTGTTTTGGTTTCTACGATTTGTCATTTGCATTTTGTGTTCATCTAACAATCCATTCTGTTTTACAGTTAATGCATAGTCCTTTCATCTTGCTTTCCTTGATGTATACTCCATTTATCTCGCTTTTCTTGTATAATCCTTTCATCTTGCTTTCCTTCACTACTTTCTGCAGGAGTTTTGTAGTTTTCTTTTGTGTCTGCTATCAACACTATGTCATATGCATACTTTATGATGTTAAGATTGTGTACTATCAATAATGAATCTCGGTAGGATTTCTAGTTCTCTCTGAATCGCCTCGCTGTATAGGTTGAATAAGTTCGGTAAAATGTGATGAGCGCGGATACAGCAATTTGCGAGTTATCGCAAGACAGGGAAGTTTGGTTGATAAGATATATTTACAAAGTTGCTGAAGATGACAAATCACAATGATTTGCAGTCTCCTTCAAGTCGAAACATCTCTCCTGATGATTATCTTCATATAAATAAAACTGAAGATGTTTATCAATGTGTGTGTGTATCCTGACGGATTTCTATTAATATACACTTCCACATTTTTCATCCGATTTGTTTCAAAACTTACATACCCCTTGCAAATTTATTATTTTACACAACAAAAAAACGAAATTTTGCGTGGCTCTCAGTTTAACCTTTGTTTTAATTTCTTATTTTCAAGTATTGTTTGTTGTTATTAAAGATAAGTTCAACACTAAATTTTACATGGAGAATAATTCCTTCCAAAGCACAAATTATCTCCCATATTTAATGACTGCAAATTTGGGTGGTATAAAAAAATTAAAAGTTGACTTATAATCTTTCCATTCCGTGCAACACCGGGCACTTACTGCTAGTGATTATTAACTGAGAACTACATGATTGATTCTGCATTTAGTTGCATATGGTACAGTGGTTGACTATAAACTTCAGTTTAAACTAAGAACTACATGATTGGTTGCATATTTATGGTACAGTGGTTGGCGAGAAACTTCAGTTTAAATTTACTTGCAAGTTTTCGTTCCCTCTTCTGCAAAGTAATTTTCTTAAAATCTGATTTTTAAAAAATTGTCATGGGTCGAATTTAAGAAAAATGTAGCCTTTAAAAAGAGCAAACTATTGTAAAGTTATCGAAGCGTTGAAAAACGATGTTAAAAATTGCCAAAAAAAAAATTAACTGTGATTATAAAACAGTGAAAAAAAATTGAAAATAATAATAATTGGGACAAGAGAAATGACTGTAGGTCCTCCTGTCGTACTAGAAAAAGTTTTCTCCCCTGTATCTATCTTATATATTTATAAGTCTATCATTCGTCCATATTTTGAATATTAAGTTGTCCCAGAAGTTCGTAAACACTTGCGAAATAGGTCTATCTGGTCCAGCACAATCGAGACAAACGATGGGTTCAGAAAGGGCAAGAGACACCGTCGGTTCCAAAACAAGATCGATTCGGCAAGAAAGTCATGTTGTGCGTTTGGTGGAACTTTGAAGGAATCGTGCATTTTGAGTTGGTTCCGAATAGTCGTGCCATCAGTGCCAAACTTTACTGTTAGCAACTTGAGCGGGTCGACGAAAAGTTGAAGCAAAAGTACCCGGCTCTGATCAGCTGAAAGTGCGCTTTGATGCAGAAGGACAATACCAAGCTACACACCGCCAGGAAGACCAAAGACAAGTTTGAAGATCTGGACGGCGTTGAGGTTCTGCCACATCCAGCCTACAGTTCTAACTGTGTTCCATCAGATTACGGCCTTTTCCGCTCAATGCAACACTTTCTGAAGGGCCACCGATTCGACTCGTTTGATGAAGTCGAAGAAGCGTGTCAAGAATTCTTTGATTCGAAGTCAGCTGAATGATACTTTGACCAGATCCGAAAGCTTGCAGAAAGTCTTGGAAAATGATGGTCTTTATTGTGAGCAGTAATGTTTGTTATTTTTGTGAGTAAAATTTCAATTTTTTGCAAGTGTTTTCTGGTAACCTTAGATTACTTGGCGAGTAAAATTTCAATTTTTTGCAAGTGTTTACGAACTTTTGGGACAACCTAATATTACTGCAGCATATGGTTTGGTGCTCCATGCTAAATATTAAGCTTTTGTTGATAAAATCCTCAAAAGGATACGCAGTATTATTGGTTTTGATCTGGCATCTCGCCTTCAGTCATTTTCTCACTACTGCACCGTAGCTTTTCTCTGCCTTTTTATGGTAATTGTTTTGATGGACTTTGCGTTGTAGCGCCTAAACCTTATGAATTTAAGCGAAGTACTACACTAGTGGATGTGCGTGGGTGGTGCAGTGGATATCGGCTGGGAATGAGAAATCGGAGAGCCGGGTTCGAATTCCAGTTGAATTCGTTGCATTCACTTCCGCGCAAATACCCCCATTTTAATCATATCACTCCGAGCAAGGCGGTAACGCCAATGATGTGCAGGGGGCTACATAGGAGTGAAAAGGTTGGAAAAGAGAAAACCGGAAACCGCACCTGTTCAATAGACGTGGGTGGAGTGTGAACCGGGCGATAGTTTAGTCTATCTACTACAATTGAAAAAAAAGTGAGAAGATTGGAAAAGAGAAAACCGGAAACCGCATCCTAAACAGGAAATAAGGGATGAGCCACTTCACCTGTTCAATAGACGTGGGTGGAGTGTGAACCGGGCTTGGAAAAAGTATTAACCCATCGCTTCTCTCTCCGGTTATTGGGTTAAATAACAGAACAGATTAGGTTCTATAGCCTTGGTTGGCATCTAGTCTACAGCAGAAAGTCATGGCAAGCTACTGCGTGAAAATCTTCTGACTAGTCAGTCATATCTGATATGGATAAAAGGATGAAATAGCAGCACAGATTGTGTTCTATAGCCTTGGTTGGCAACCATTCTATCGCAGAAAGCAATGGCAAACTTCTGCGTGAAAATCTTCTGCCTAGTTAGTCATGTCTCTTTCGACACATGATCACCCAAGCGTATATCAGTTATGGCACTTAACTGACTGGTATTTATAAAAAAATTGAATAGTAGGATAGATTGGGTTCTATAACCTTAGTTGGCATCAAGTCTACCGTAAAGCGTAATGGTAATCTACTGCGGGATAATCTTCTGGTCAGTCAGTTATGTCTCTTTCGAGACATGATCGCCTAAGTATGTATCATGTATGTCACTTAACTGGCTAACCAGGCTCATAGCTAGGTCTTGTGAATCTGCAACTGAATTAATTAAATATAACCGAATGTTCTATGCTAACAGTTCCTTCTCTCGCACTTTTCTCTGGTGGAACTCTCTTCTGGCTTTGTGCTTTCCAACTAATTTTGATCTTAAAAAAATTAAATGCAATATCAATCGTTTTTAACTGTTTGACTTTTTCATATTTCCACTCAGTAACCCCTTGCAGTCTTAGAGGTTTTATTGTTTCATTTGGGGTGAAATGATTAAATAAAAGAATGTCACATGGAAATATCTGAGAAAAATAGAAGCATATTAAACAAGAAAAAAGAAAATATTTGGTGAAATGAAGAGAAAACACAGAATTTTAATCCTGTCGAATGACGCACATTTTCGTACAAAATTTATCGTAAATAATCAGGCTGGTAGAGGTGGATATAAAAACGTACTGTTTGATTAAAGAACATAATATCTACTCAAATAGGAGTATCGATGAAAAATAATGTTCAAACAAATAATTTAAATATGTCGGTTGTTAAAACCATTTCGATAATCTTTGGGATTTTCCGTAACATTATATGTTTACATTTGTTGACATTACGATACATTTCAAAGCAGAGATGGTTATTTGGATAGAATCAAAAATTGTGTTTTATAGGCTTGATTTGACTTCGATCAGACTGTGCAATCAGTCAGATTCGAGTAGTCTAAGACGCGTCACATCGATTGGTGGCTTCTCCTATGTTGATAGGAGTCGCAGGTTTGAATCCTGCCGAATAACACAAAATTTCGTAACCAAATTTATCGTAAATAATCAGGCTGGTAGAAATAAATATATAAACACTGTTTGATTAAAAACATAATATCTACTTAAATACGAGTATCGATTAAAAATATTGTTCAAAGAAATAATTTCAATATGTCGGTTGTTAAAACCATTTCGATAATCTTTGGTATTTTCCCTTAACAAAAATTTAAAAACATTGGCTAAAGACATCCAAACTATCACCTTTACGTGAAACGTTTAAGTATGGAAAAAAAGTAGATGTAGGCTTATGATGGACTAGCAGTATAGCCTGGCGTTGCTCGGCTGTAATGAAAGCTTTAAAACTAATCCATGGTCCTGGATCTTTGGACGTTGGCACGAAAGAGTAAAAAGCAATAGTTGTTTCCAGTTAAAGCGAAACCGTAGACTGAAAGAAAAATGAATGGATGTAAGTCAAATTTTGATTTCCTGCTATCCATATCAAATAAGTTTTTTCGTCATAAACTGAATTTTGAAGGCTAAATAAATCCTCTGAGTAAATGGTATCACGACTGAGACTAAGAACTACAATTATACCTACTTATAGCCAAACCCGAAGCAAAAACTAAAATAAAAGGGCTGAATAAATACAGACATACAGGCAGATAAACAGACACACACAAACAAACATCTTGCCTTTTATATATATATATATATATATATATATATATATATATATTATTGATTTTCTGCACTATTGTAAGAACTGCAACCTTGAAACTTCTGAATATCGTTTCTTATGTCCTTGTCTATGAGTGTATCAAATTTGATTAATATCAGACCACTCCTTCTATAACCCGATTTTTTCGATTATCGATTTTCGATATTCATTGGGGGTACCTCGACACAAAACCTAGCTAAGAACATTCGCAGACGCTTATAGTACAACTGTGTAAATTTTCAAGAAAATCGGTTCAGCCGTTTCGGAGTCTATAGGTAACGGACACACACACACACACACACACACACACACACACACACACACACACACACACACACACAAAGTTCCATTTAAAAATAAGTTTAGATATACAGTTATTCTAACATTATTAGCCATATTACTGTTTATTATTATTAAAAAAAAACAATTGAAAATATTGACGGAAATACTTGCGCTGTTAATATGTAGATTATTTCCCATAATGTGTTTAATGTTATAGTAAACGGGGTTTCACTTTTACTATGTGGCTATTGTTTTATGAATTTTATTGGATTTTAATAATAAATAAATTGAATAAATTTTGACACTTTGAGTGCAGCATTCATATAAAATGGCAATGGTGTGTAATTTTATCTCGATCTGAAGTGTTTCGGATTTTATAACCAACAATCAAGTTTGGGAGACATGGTCTTCAAAGCGGCTAACCACCTGACCAAAAGCAAATGAATTAACGAACTCCTTAGATGCCAAGGAACAACTTCTGGTTTATGGCCAACATTATTAACGTCACGGTTGGGATTAAGTGGTCTTCTGGACTTTCCGTTTATGTGGGCAGACTGTCTATCGATATGACACCTGTTCGAGTTGCCAACCGCACATTCCGATGTGGAATGGAAGTGAACAGAGAGATGGTAGGTGGGGGAGTCAAAGAGAAAAGCTGACCTGTTAATTCGAAATGACAGAGCTTTCTCAAGTGAGCCCAACTTACCCTTTCAAACCGAGCGTGTGAAACCCTGGATAAACAGTTAACTAATCCGTAAGGAAACTACAAGACTTCCTAAAGGACTACAAATAAACTGCAAGAAAACTGAATGCATGGTCATCAGCAAAAGGTGCAACCCAAAATGCCAAATACAGGTGGGGGATACCAGAATCAAGCAAGTACAAACATTTAAATACCTAGAAAGTGTTCTAACAGGAGATGGAAAGTGCGACACAGAGATTTGAAAACGAATTGGCATGGAGAAGGACGTGTTCCAGAAGCTGAGTAAAGTACTAACACACAGGAAAATTTCACTAGAAACAAAGAGTGCTAGATTGCTATGTGATGTCAGTTTTTCAGTACGGCAGTGAATGTTGGACAATATCATCGAAGATGAAGGAAAAAATTGAAGCAGCGGAAATGTGGTTCTACAGAAGGATGCTGCGGATATCATGGACTGAGAATGTGAGCAATGATGAGGTGTTGGAAAAAATGGCAACAAAAAGGAAATTAATAGTGAGCATCAGGAAGAGACAACTGAAGTTCCTGGGACATGCAATGAGGAAGGAGGGCTTGGAGAACCTGATACTGACAGGCAAGATAGAGGCAAAAAGAGACAGAGGAAGGCAGCGGGTAATGAATTTGAAGGGCCTGAGCAGATGGATGACAGAACGGAGATTTCGTGGTGTAACAGGAGAAAGCGTGCTAAGAGCCACCAGGGATAGGGAGACGTGGAATGCCATGATCGCCTACGTCCTGAAAGGATAAGGCACATAGAAGAAGAATACATATGCCAACTGTTTATAAAAAATTATAATGTGGATATAAAATGGGCGATCAATTCTATATTAATATCAGTATATAAACTGATCCCTCATTTTGTGGCCATGATAGTTTCTATACATTTATATTCTAGATTTATGGGCTTCAGCTAGTGGATGCCAGAACGGGGATTGCGTTGTGTAACAGGAGAAAGCGTGCTAAGAGCCACCAGGAATAGGGAGACGTGGAAACCCATGATCGCCCACGTCCTGAAAGGACAAGGCACATAGAAGAAGAATATATATGCCAACTGTTTATAAGAAATTCTAATATGGTTATAAAATGGGGGATCAATTCTATATTATAATAAATATATAAACAGATCCCTCATTTTGTGGCCATGCTAGTTTCTATACATTTATAGTCTATACTGATGGATTTGAGCTAGTGGATGACAGAACGGGGATTGCGTGGTGTAACAGAAGAAAGCGTGCTAAGAGCCACCAGGGAGAGGGAGACGTGGAATGCCATGATCGCCCACGTCCTGAAAGGACAAGGCACATAGAAGAAGAAGAAGTTATCGAAAACAGGCTTTGAAACCTGGTAACTCACCGTGATGTTACTCTGTGAGTTTGCAGAGATACTTTCCCAGTTTTTGTTGCGCAATAACACAAACAACGTGGGGTAGTCATTAGCCGGTCGCTGGAAAGCTGGGAGATACCCCCGTTGAATATTTACAATATGTCGCTCTTAGGATGTAAAATCAAATTTTGTGAATTTTACCTCATTCTGTAAATTTCAGATTACTGATCAAGTTGCTGAAACATCAAAAAAATATGATTTTTTTAATATAATTTCATCCCAAACAAGGCAATAAGTTACTGAGTGTTAGAGAATATGAAAAAAAAAAAAAAAAAAAACTATTAAGGAAAGTCAGTCAGTTAAGTGCCATACACGCTTTGAGCGATCATGTCTCGAAAGAGACATGACTGACTGGGCAAAAGATTTTCTAACCTGCTCTTTAAACTATAGCTGAAGGGAGATTGTTAATAAGTGGTAATTAATGGGGGATCAGTTTATTATTTAATAACAATAGAAAACTGATCCCCCACTTTGTGTCCAGTAGAAGATTTACTTATGTTTCCAACTATTATCTTCATTCAGGCAGTTAAGTGCCATACGTGATACACGCTTGGGCGATCATATCTCGAAAGACACATGACTGACTGGGCAGAAGATTATCCCGCAGTAGGTTGCCATTGCTTTCTGTTGTAGACTGGTTGCCAGCCAAGGCTATAGAACCCCATCTGTTTTATTATTTAACCCATAACTAGAGGGAATAGACGGATTAATACCTTTTCCAAGGGTATTTGTGCGTAAGTGAATGCAACCAATTCAACTGGAATTCGAACTCTGTTCCCCGATTTATCGTTCCGAGTCGATATCCACTATACCACAATGCACACGAGGACATTCAAAGAACAGGAATTAAGAAGACAAGGTAACGATTGATATTGTATTTAGACTTTTGAAAATCGGAGTTGACTGGAGAGTTAGAAGCCGGAAGTGTGTTTCACAATCGAGATATGCGAGTGAAGAAAGTGTTAGCATAGAACTTACGGAAACATCTAGCCATTAAACTATAAAATCATGAAACCTTGTCACCAATCTGAAACTACGCTTAAATTCATAAGGATCTGGGTACCGTAGAGGAGAGTTAATTAGAACAATATCGGCTCATATCATATTATCGATATCTTCAAATAATAAAGACACTATTAATATTTGTTCTTCGTGATGCAGTGGATATCGGCTCGGAATGAGAAATCGAGGAGCCGAGTTCGAATTCTATTTGAATTCGTTGCATGACGGGTTAATACCTTTTCCAAGGGTACCAGTGCCTAAGTGAATGCAGGGTATTCAACTGGAATTCGAACTCTGCTCACCAATTTCTCTCTCCGAGCCGATATCCACTGCACCACAACGTACATCCGTCACTAAACGTTTACAGCATCTGGTATTCACAAGAGGTCACCCATCTAAGTACTGACCAAGCTCAACGTTGCTTAACTTCGGTGATCGAACGTGAACCGGTGTATTCAACGTGATATGACCGTAAGCCACTATTAAGACAGGAATTAATGGTTGCAACATCAACATAGATACCGATTTGAGAACTGATGCCATAGGGAGGGTCATTGATAAGAATTAGAAACAATGTGGGTCTAAGGATAGTGCTTTGTGGGACGCTTTTTATAAAAAAACATTTCACCCCAGCAAGGCAGTTTTACTGCCACTGGTGCGCAGGAGGTTACAAAGAAGGAAAGTGATGACAAAGAGGGACACGTTATAGGGGGTGTCTGGAAGAGGGTAATAGAAAAATGAGAATATTAGTGACATGGGGGTGGAGTGGATGGAGAAAAGAGCTTGAGAGAAAGAATGCGAGTCAATGATATAGGAGATGACTGTTGACCTTACATTTAAATTCTTGGAGATTGTAGCTGTCGGGGAAGCAAGTATACGGAAGGGAATTCCACAGGAGGGAAGTGAGAGAAAAAAGCTGATAGAGTAGAAGTTACGGTTATATTTTATCGGTTTAACTGTAAAAGGGTGGGACCTAGTTGCTAGTCTAGTAGCTCGAGTAAATTCATAGATGGGGGTCACCAGAAAGTTAAGTTCATTGGAGCAGAAGATGTGAAAGTATTCGTAGAAGAGACAGAGGGAAGCCACGTCACGCCGGCGAGAGAGCGACTGCAGCCGAGCTACCAAGCCGGGATCGATAACATTACAGATTCTCCGTTGGATTTTGTCAAGAAACCCGAGGTGAATAACAGGGGTACCCGACCAGATAAGGCAGCAGTATTCAATACACAGGCGGATGGTAGATTTATATATGTGCAGGATGGATTCAGACGCTTGCGTTAATGCAAAAAATATCTAGGAAACTAGCCGTTCACTAGTAATATCATTCCGTGATTGGATAAGAGAGATTGAATCAGTTCAAAAATTTGACCAGAAACACCATTTCAACTTTTGAAGAACCCCGGTATCCGAAACCCTATCAAGAACTTTCGAGATATCCAAAGAAACACCATGATTTTCACTATTCTTATCTAAAGCTTAATAGACTTTTTTTTAGCATTGAACACATGATCAGTTGACTCTGTGAAAGCCATATCATTCTTCTTCTTATATGTGCCCTGTCCTTTCAGGACGTAGGCGATCATGGCTTTCCACGTCTCCCTATCCCTGGTGGCTTTTAGCACGCTTTCTCCTTTTACACCATGCAATCCCTGTTCTGTCATCCACTAGCTCAAATCCATCAGTATAGACTATAAATGTATAGAAACTAGCATGGCCACAAAATGAGGGAGCAGTTTATATATTGATTATAATATAGAATTGATCCCCCATTTTATAACCATATTAGAATTTCTTATAAACAGTTGGCATATATATTCTTCTTCTATGTGCGCTGTCCTTTCAGGACGTAGGCGATCATGGCTTTCCACGTCTCTTTATCCTTGGTGGCTTTTAGCACGCTTTCTCCTGTTACACCATACAATTTTCGTTCCATCATCCACCTGATTAGATTCTTCAAATATGTTATCCGCTGCTTTCCCCTGTCTCCTTCCCCCCCTATCTAGCCTGTTAGTATCAGGTTCTCCAAGCCCTCCTTCTCCATTGCATGTCCCAGAAAATTCAGCTGTCTTTTCCTGATGCTCAGTATTAATTTCCTTTTCGTTTCCATCCTTTCCAAAACCTCATCATTGCTCACATGCTCGGTCCATGATATCCGCAGCATCCTTCTGTAGAACCAGATTTCATTTGCTTCAATTTTTTCCTTCATCTTTGATGATAATGTCCAGCATTCACTGCCATATTGAAGAACTGACATCACATAGCAATCCAGTACTCTTTTCTTTGTTTCTAGCGAAATTGTTCTGTTTCTTAATACTTTACTCAACTTCTGAAATGCTTCCTTGTGCTTTTGGATCTCAGTAATATAATTGTATAGAAACTGCTGTGACCACAAAGTGAGGGGTCAGTTTATATATTGATTGTAATATGGAATTGATCCCCCACTTTATATCCAGTATTCTTCTGTAGAACCACATTTCATTTGCTTCAATTTTTTCCTTCATCTTTGATGATATTGTCCAGCATTCACTGCCATATTGAAGAACTGACATCACATAGCAATCCAGTACTCTCTTCTTTGTTTCTAGTTAAATTGTCCTGTTTCTTAATACTTTACTCAACTTCTGGAATGCTTCCTTCGCCGTGCCAATTCGCCTTCGGATCTCTGTACTTATCTGAAATAAGACACTGCGACGTGAGACGCTTAATCAATTCAGATTTGATTAGAGCCCCTAGAACTTTGCCAAAACGAAGCAGAAGGTAAACAGGCTGATCGTTAGGTGGTCCAGATGGTTTGTCTGTTAGTGTTGTCTGTTTTCTTTCTGTCTCTGTAACCCATAGCATCTTAGCGGCATTATCGCCTTACTTGTGGTGGAATGATTAAAAATATTTGCATGTTTGAAAAATGTTTGCATGTTTTTCAATTTTTCTCTTCTGTTGCTGACAGTCGATGTCTGGATAAACACTTTTACTGTAAAAATAGTTAACTGTAACCACAACTTCTACTCTAACGGCTTCTTTTCTCGCAATCCATTCCGTATACTCCCTTCCGTATACTTGCTTCCCTGATAGCTACACTCGAAAAGTTTAAATGCAATGTCAATTGCCATCTTCTCTCTCCCTAAATCTCATCCACCCCCACATCCCGTCCACACCCAAATAGGCCCCACTGCTGTCACCCATTCACATTTATTAAAAGGTGAGGAGGCACCAATTTGCATTCCCTGTCAGCAGCTCTACACAGTGAAACATATATTAACAAGCTGAATAGATCTTCAACAAATGCGATTAAGCTACTATCAAGAAAACAATCTGAAAGACATCTTCAACAAAACTAAGTTTAGAATCAGTAAAGAGAAGTCCAAAATACTAACTACAAGTTGGTGTTACTGAAATAAAACAGGTGCAGAAATTTAAATACCTGGGAAGTGTGCTAACAGAGAACGGAAAGTGCGATACGGAGATCCGAAGTCGTATTGGCATGGCCAAAAATGCATTCCAGAAGCTGAGTAGAGTATTAAGAGACAGGAAAATTTCATTGGAAACAAGGAAGAGAGTGCTAGATGTTTGTCTTTCAATATGTCCGTGAATGTTGGGCAATCTCATCAAAGTTGAAAGAAAGACTTGAAGCAACCGAATTGTGATTCTACAGAAGGATGCCTATGATACCATGGACGGAATACGTGAACAACACCGAGGTTTTGGGGGAAAATGGATACAAGAAGGAAACTGATATTTAACACTAGCAGTATAGCCCGGCGTTGCTCGGGTGTAATGAAAAGTTTAAAATTAATCCATGGACCTGGATTTCAGACTCTTTGGACGTTGGCACGAAAGACTAAAAAGCAATAGTTGCTTCCACCTAAAGCGAAACCGTAGACTGAAGAAAAATGAATGGATGTAAGTCAAATTTTGATTTCCTCGTATCGATATCAAATAAGATTTTTCGTCGTAAACTGAATTTTGAAGGCCAAATAAGTCCTCTGAGTAAATGGTATCATGGCTGAGACTAAGAACTACAATTATACCTACTTAGAGCCAAACCCGAAGCAAAAACTAAAATAAAAGGGCTGAAAAAATACAGACATACAGGTAGATAAACAGGCACACACACAAACATCTTGCCTTATATATATATATAATCGATTTTCTGCACTATTTTAAGAACTGCAACCTTGAAACTTCTGAATATCGTTTCTTATGTCTTTGTCTATGAGTGTACCAAATTTGATTAAAATCGAACCACTTCTTCTATAACCCGATTTTTTCGATTATCAATTTTCGATATTTATCGGGAGTACCTCGACACAAAAACCTAGCTAACAACACTCTCAGACGCTTATAGTACAACTGTGTAAATTTTCAATAAAATCGGTTCAGCCGTTTCGGAGTCTATAGGTAACGGACACACACATACAGACACACACACACACACATACACAGACACACACACACAAAGTTCCATTTATAAACAAGTTTAGATAAGGAAACGACGGGTGAAGTTTTTGGGACACGCAATGAGGAAAGAGGACTTAGAGAACCTGATACTCACAGGACGGATAGAGGGGAAGAGAGACAAGAGAAAGCAACGAATGACATACTTGATAGACTTGAGCAGATGGATAAGAGCTAGAATTGAGTGGGATAACAGAAGAAGGAGTATTAAGAGCGACAAGGGGTGAGGATATGTGATAGCCTACGTCCTGAAGAGACACGGCACATAGAAAAAGAATCCTTTGTGGAATAAGGGCAAACAACGGGTAAAATTATTATGAAAAAAAATATTCCGGATAATAGAGTTCCGGATAACAGAGTTCCGGATAAGAGAGGTCCTGATAATCAGGTTCCGGGTAATCGAGTTCCGGATAATCGAGGAAGTTCTGTATTATTCAAAAAGGTAAGATTTTTGTCTCTTTCAAAGCCGGTTTTAGTCAAACTTTTCTGCATTCCTGTCTAGCCGACTATGTTGTTCGAACCTGAAAAGCGAGAAAATTGCCAAAAAGAAAGTAAAAATGACTTGAAAAGAACTTGAATTTCTAAAGTTTGCGGTTTACTTTGATTTTTTATTTCTAAAAGACATAATTGTGTGTGAAGGGTCACCTCTAAGGTTTACCTCAAATATGAAGTTAACTCTGTAGGAAACAGACAAAGCACATCCTCAATGTTTTTATAAGTGTACCACAACACTTTCCTCGACTTCATAAAACAGCAGAGCCATAAAACCTTTTAATCTTCGTGATAAGGAAAAAAATACACAGGTTTATTCAGGAAGAAAACTGAAAAGCCCTCATCAATCATATCTGAAGGAAATAATTAAATATTTTTTTGTTGGTTTTAAAGCTTCTAAAACAAGAGGGCTTATTTTATCTATTTGATGAAGCCTCCGGCATGGGTAGAACCCACTTCTGAAACCTTCATCAAAATCCGTCCCACTAGGAAGAAATAATATTTATTTTACAACAGGATGATTCAGTTCATTAACTATGCCTAATAATAGGCAATTATTCTTTTTACAAGGCATTACAATGGTAATCGGTTCGTTTAAAATGCTTAATAATTAACAATCAATTAGCATATTTTTCGGTGTATAAAACGCACTTTTAAATTTATATATATAAAGAGAGAGAGAGAGAGAGAGAGAGAGAATGCATAGGTTAGTTTTTTTTAATATATTATTTATAACACTAGTATGGATTTAACATGTGAAATATACATGAAATATTACATATCTATCTATCTATCTATCTATCTATCTATCTATCTATCTATCTATCTATCTATCTATCTATCTATCTATCTATCTATCTATGTAAACTTGTCGTTATACTCGTTTCGAAAAACCCTCCGAGCACATAGGTGGAAGGTAAAAAAGAACGAGCTAAGCACGCAGCCCCCCCCCCCCCCCGAGACGTGTAACCTAAAACAAAATGTGCTCAAGTAGAGCAAACAAAGCCAACTTTCCCTGAAGATCCAATTTGCTGAAACCTTGGTAGGTTCGTTGGCACTCTAGATTAGTTATTTACTATATATATATATATATATATATAGTCATCCACAGACAGATCTGTTTCACTGTATCACAGTTCATCAGTACGGTTAGACAGCCGATTTCTTTATACACTACCGGCCACAATTATTAGGCAATCCCAGCTATATTTTTTTAAGAAATTATGTATTTCATACGATATAAAAATAGTATGAAATAAATAATTTCTTTAAAAATATAACTGGGATGCCTAATAATTGTGGCCGGTAGTGTATAAAGAAATCGGCTGTCTAACCGTACTGATGAACTGTGATACAGCGAAACAGATCTGTCTGCGGATGACTATATATATATATATATATAAAGAGAGTTGATTTTATAAACTCAGTTTAGATGTGGCACAAGCCGAAAGTATGGGGTATCCAAGTGAGGATTGAACTCACTACTCAATTGTAATGATTCTAGCAAGACAAGCTTGCTAAACATTAAGAGAGAGAGAGAGAGAGAGAGAGAGAGAGAGAGAGAGAGAGAGAGAGAGAGAGAAAGAGAGAGAGAGAAAGAAAATGCATTGGTTTGTTCTTTTGAATATATTATTTATAACACTAGTATGGATTTAAAATGTGAAATATACATGAAATATTACATATATAGTGGAGAGCCATGATCAACAACGTCATGAATAGGCACGTCACAATGAAGAGAAAGAAGGATGTGCCTGTGTAAATGGTTAGAAGAAAAAGGATTAGGAAAAATAATAAAAAGACAAAATTTACTATGCGCTACAAAAGACAGGAAATAGTGAAGAGCCGTGATCACTAACGCCCTAAAAGGACTCGTAACAATAAATAAAAAGAAAATTGTGCTTCCGTAAATGGTTAGCTGAAGAGTGATTAGGAAAAATAATGAAAAGACAAAATTTACTATAAGCTACAAAAGACTGGAAATAGTGGAGAGCCATGATCACTTACACCCTGAAGGGGCTCGTAACAATAAATAAAAAGAAAATTGTGCTTCCGTAAATGGTTAGCTGAAGAGTGATTAGGAAAAATAATGAAAAGACAAAACTTACTATAAGCTACAAAAGCCAGGAAATAGTGGAGAGCCACGATCAACAACATCCTGAATGAACACGTCACAATGAAGGAAAAGAATAATGTGCTTGTGTAAATGGTTTGAAGAACAGAGATTAGGAAAGCTAACGAAAAGAAAATTTACTATGCGTTACAAACGGTAGAAAATAGTGGAGAGCCATGTTCATCAACGCTCTAAAGGGACTCGTCACAATAAAGAAAATTGTGCTTGCGTAAATGGTTAGCTGAAGACTGATTAGGGAAAATAACAACAAGATAAAATTTACTATAAGCTACAAAAGACAGAAAATAGCGGAGAGCCATGATCAACAACGTCATGAATGGACACGTCACAATAAAGAAAAAAAAAAGAATGTGCCTGTGTAAATGGTTAGAAGAATTAAGATTAGGATGGATAACGAAAGGACAAAATATAATACGCGCTACAAAAGACAGGAAATAGTGGAGAGCCGTGACCACCAAGGTTAACCTGAAGAGACACGTCACAATAAGGAAAACAAAAAAAGAATGTGCCTGTGTAAATGGTTAGAAGAATTAAGATTAGATGGATAACGAAAAAGGACAAAATATAATACGCGCTACAAAAAGACAGGAAATAGTGGAGAGGCGTGACCACCAAGGTCCTGAAGAGACACGTCACAATAAAGAAAAAAAAAAAAAGAATGTGCCTGTGTAAATGGTTAGAAGAATTAAGATTAGGATGATAACGAAAGGACAAATATAATACGCGCTACAAAAGACAGGAAATAGTGGAGAGCGTGTGACCACCAAGGTCCTGAAGAGACACGTCGCAATAAAGAAAAAAAAAAGAATGTGCCTGTGTAAAATGGTTAGAAGAATTAAGATTAGGATGGATAACGAAAGGACAAAATATAATACGCGCTACAAAAGACAGGAAATAGTGGAGAGCCGTGACCACTATGTCCTGAAGAGACACGTCACAATAAAGAAAAAAAAGAATGCCTAAATGGTTAGAAGAATTAAGATTAGGATGGATAACGAAAGGACAAAATATAATACGCGCTACAAAAGACAAGAAGAGCGCCGTGACCACCAAGGTCCTGAAGAGACACGTCACAATAAAGAAAAAAAAAAAAGAATGTGCCTGTGTAAATGGTTAGAAGAATTAAGATTAGGATGGATAACGAAAGGACAAAATATAATACGCGCTACAAAAGACAGGAAATAGTGGAGAGGCGTGACCACCAAGTCCTGAAGAGACACGTCGCTAAATAAAGAAAAAAAAAAAAGAATGTGCTCAGTAAATGGTTAGAAGAATTAAGATTAGGATGGATAACGAAAGGACAAAATATAATACGCGCTACAAAAGACAGGAAATAGTGGAGAGCCGTGTGACCACCAGTGTCTTGAAGAGACACGTCACAATAAAGAAAAAAAAAAAAAAAGAATGTGCTCATGTGTAAATGGTTAGAAGAATTAAGATTAGGATGGATAATTTGAAAGGACAAAATATAATACGCGCTACAAAAGACAAGAAATAGTGGAGCGCCGTGACCACTAAGGTCCTGAAGAGACACGTCACAATAAAGAAAAAAAAAAAAAGAATGTGCCTGTGTAAATGGTTAGGAAGAATTAAGATTAGGATGGATAACGAAAGGACAAAATATAATACGCGCTACAAAAGACAGGAAATAGTGAGAGGCGTGACCACCAAGGTCTTGGAAGAGACACGTCACAATAAAGAAAAAAAAAAAAAAGAATGTGCCTGTGTAAATGTTGAAGAATTAAGATTAGGATGGATAACGAAAGGACAAAATATAATACGCGCTACAAAAGACAGGAATAGTGGAGAGGTGCATCAATGTCCTGAAGAGACACGTCACAATAAAGAAAAAAGAATGTGCTCAGGTAAATGGTTAGAAGAATTAAGATTAGGATGGATAACGAAAGGACAAAATATAATACGCGCTACAAAAAAAGACAGAAATAGTGGAGAGCTGCACTACCAAGGTCCTGAAGGACACGTCACAATAAAGAAAAAAAAAAAAAAAAGAATGTGCCTGTGTAAAATGGTTAGAAGAATTAAGATTAGGATGGATAACGAAAGGACAAAATATAATACGCGCTACAAAAGACAGGAAATAGTGGAGAGCCGTGACCACTAAGAACCTGAAGGGACACGTCACAATAAAGAAAAAAAAAAAAAGAATGTGCTCTCGTGTAAATGGTTAGAAGAATTAAGATTAGGATGGATAACGAAAGGACAAAATATAATACGCGCTACAAAAGACAGGAAATAGTGGAGAGGCGTGACCACCAAGGTCCTGAAGAGACACGTCACAATAAAGAAAAAAAAAAAGAATGTGCCTGTGTAAATGGTTAGAAGAATTAAGATTAGGATGGATAACGAAAGGACAAAATATAATACGCGCTACAAAAGACAGGAAATAGTGGAGAGCAGTGATCACCAAGGTCCTGAAGAGACACGTCACAATAAAGAAAAAGAAAAAATGTGCTTGGTGTGAATGGTTAATTGAATAGCGATTACGGAAAATAGCGAAAAGATAAAATTTAATCAGTCAAGTGCGATACGTGATAGATGCTTGGGCGATCATGTCTCGAAAGAAACATGACTGACTGGGCAGAAGATTATCCCGCAGTAGGTTGCCATTGCTTTCTGCGGTAGACTGGTTGCCGACCAAGGCTATAGAACCCAATCTGTCCTGTTATTTGACTCATAGCTAGAGGGGAAAGAAATGTATTATTTATATATTATTATGTAGTAATTAGTAAGGGATCGGTTTTCTATTGTCATGAAGTAATAAACTGATCCCCCACTTTATGACCAGTAGAAGCCTTTAATCATTATTCCAACTATTATATTCAGTCAGTCAGTTAAGTGCCATACGTGATACACGCTTGGGCGATCATGTCTCGAAAGAAACATGATTGACTAGGCAGAAGATTATTCCGCAGTAGGTTGCCATTGCTTTCTGCGTTAGACTGGTTGCCGACCAAGGCTATAGAACCCAATCTGTCCTGTTATTTAACCCATAACTGGAAGGAATAGACGAATTCATACCTTTCCCAAGGGTATTTGCGAGTAAGTGAATGCAATGAATTCAGCCGGAATTCGAACTCGGCTCCCTGATTTCTCGTTATCCAATGCACCCGATATCCAATGCACCACAACGCACATCCGCTAAAATTAAAATTTAATATAAGTTAAAAAAGACAGAAAATAGTGGAGAGCTATGATCAACAATGTCCTAAATGGACACGTCACAATGAAAAGAAAGCAGGATGTGCCTGTGTAAATGGTTAGAAGAAAAGGATTGGGATGGATGACAAAAGGACAAAATTTAATCAGCGCTACAAAATACAGGAAATAGTGAAGAGCCGTGATCACTAACGCCCTAAAAGGACTCGTAACAATAAATAAAAAAGAAAATTGTGCTTCCGTAAATGGTTAGCTGAAGAGTGATTAGGAAAAATAATGAAAAGACAAAATTTACTATAAGCTACAAAAGACTGGAAATAGTGGAGAGCCATGATCACTTACACCCTGAAGGGACTCGTCACAATAAATAAAAAGAAAATTGTGCTTCCGTAAATGGTTAGCTGAAGAGTGATTAGGAAAAATAATGAAAAGACAAAATTTACTATAAGCTACAAAAGACTGGAAATAGTGGAGAGCCATGATCACTAACACTCTGAAGGGTTTCGTAACAATAAATAAAAAGAAAATTGTGCTTCCGTAATTGTTTAGCTGAAGAATGATTAGGAAAAATAATGAAAAGACAGAATTTACTGTAAGCTACAAAAGCCAGGAAATAGTGGAGAGCCATGATCACCAACGTCCTCAAGAGTCACGTCACAATGAAGCAAAAGAAGAATGTGATTGCATAAATAGTTAGCAAAACCGGAATGTGAAAATTAACAAAAAGTCAAAATTTGTTAGGAGATACAAAACACTAGAAAAATCCTCGCAATTAAATAGATCCTTGTGTCATACCTTGTTAAATGATTTTTCGGAGACTATTCAACATTACTTGGTAATCGGGGGAGCCGAGTTCGAATATCAGTTGAATTCGCTGCGTTCACTTACGCACGAACAACCTTGGGAAAGGTGTTAATCCGTCTTTTCCTTCCAGTTATGGGTAAAATATCAGGACAGATTGGGTTATGTAACCTTGGTTGGCAACCAGTCTACCGCAAAAAGTAATGGCAATCTACTGCAGGATAAACTTTTGCCCAGTTAGAAGCGTGTATTACGTATGGCACTTATGTCCACATCCTTTGAATGCATGGTCATCAGCAAAAAGAGAAGACCAAAATTCCAAATACAGGTGAGGGATTTTAAAATCAAGCAGGTACAGTAATTTAAATAGTTGGGAATTGTTCTAACAGAAGACGGAAAGTGCGAAACAGAGATCGGAAGGTGAATTGGCATGGCGAAGGACGTATTCTAGAAGTTGAGTAAAGCATTAAGAGACAGGAAAATTTCGCTAGAAACCAAGAAGAGAATACTGGATTGCTATGTGATGTCAGTTCTTCAATATGGCAGTGAATGCTGGACAATATCATAAAAGATGAAGGAAAAACTTGAAGCAACTGAAATGTGGTTCTACAGAAGCATACTGGACATAAAGTGGGATTTCAGTTCCATATTACAATCAATACATAAACTGACCCCTCACTTTGTGGTCACATCAGTTTCTATACAATTATATTCCTGTGATTCAAATGCACAAGGATTCATTCCAGGAGGTGAGAAGAGTACTAAGAAAGAGGAAAATTTCACTAGAAACAAAGAGGAGGGTACTGGATTGCTATGTGATGTCAGTTCTTCAATATGGCAGTGAATGCTGGACAATATCATCAATGATGAAGGAAAAACTGAAATGTGGTTCTACAGAAGGATGCTGCGGATTTCACGGATCAAGCATGTGAGCAATGATGAGGTTTTGGAAATGATGAAAACGAAAAGGAAATGAATATATAGAGCATCAGAAAGAGACAGCGGAAGTTCCAGGGACATGCCATGAGGAAAGAGGGCTTGGAGAACCTGATACTAACAGGCCAGATAGAGGAAAAAAGAGACAGGGGAAAGCAGCGGATAACATATTTGAAGGGCATGAGCAGGTGGATGGTAGAACGGGGTTGCGTTGTGTAACAGGAGAAGGCGTGCTAAGAGCCACCAGGGATATGAAGTGGAAAGCCATGATCGCCTACGTCCTGAAGGGACAGGGCAAATAGAAGAAGAATATATATGCCAACTGTTTACAAGAAATTATAATGTGGCTACAAAATGGGGGATCAATTTTATATTATAATCAATATATAAACTGATCCCTCATTTTGTGGCCATGCTAGTTTCCCTACATTTATATTCTAGATTTATGGGCTTGAGCTAGTGGATAGCAGAGTGGGGTTTGGGTGGTGTAACAGGAGAAAGCGTACTAAGAACCACCGGGGATAGGGAGACGTGGAAAACCATGATCGCCTACGTCCTGAAAGGACAAGGCACGTAGAAGAAGAAGATATCATTCTAACCGTGAATATTGTATGTGCTACCGCAGAAAGTAATGGCAATCTCCTGCAGGAAAATCTTTTGCCTAGTTAGTCTTGTCTCTTTCGAGACATAATCGCCCACGCGTCTATCACGTATGGCACTTAATGACTGACTGAATATAATATTTGGAAACATTTACTGAGCATAAAGTGGGGGATCGGTTTTTTTATGAAGTAATGAAATGACCTCCCACTAATTACTACTTATTAATATAATAATATAACCCATCTCTTTCCCTCCAGCTATGGGTTAAATAGCAGGACAGATTTGGTTCTATGCCATTGGCTACCAACCAGTCTACCGTAGAAAGTAATGGCAATCTCTTGCGGGAAAATCTTCTGCCTAGTCAGTCTTGTCTCTTTCGAAACATTATCGCCAAAGCGTGTATCACGTATGGCACTTAAATGACTGTCTGGATATAATATTTGGAAATATTTACTGAGCATAAAGTGGGGGATCGGTTTTTATTGTTACGAAATAATGAAATGATCCCCCCCCCACTAATTACTACTTATTAATATAATAATATAACCCATCTCTTCTCCCTCCAGTTATGGGTTAAACAGCAGACCAGAATATGTTCTATTGCCTTGGCTGTCAACCAGTCTACCACAGAAAGTACTAGTAATCTACTGCCGGAAAATATTCTACCCAGTCAGACATGATCGCCCAAGTGATTTGCTTTTTCACCAAGTCGTAATAGTCTTAAGTTGTCTGAATTTGTGACGGCGACGGAATTTTTGTTGTTGAAGGGATTCTTCATTGCGTGTTCTTTTGACGTCGGAATCACCACTGATGCTGTAGGGAGATGGTTGAATGCTTATTAAATCGGCCTTGTGTCAGACATAACCAAACTCTCTACAACTCAGGAATATTCGCTATCATTAGAAGGTTGGAGTTTGGACTGTGTGTAAGAATCAAAGTATACCTTTTGCATGTTTAAAACAGAAATTTATTATGGAAAAGAATAACATGAATGGGTAGAAATTAATGTTCAATGAGAAACAGTATTCAGAAGTTAAGGGTATCAAGAGTTCGTAGTAGTCCTTGCAAGGAATTCTACTCCTGCAGCTGACAATTCTACTCCTGCAGCTCGACAATTCTACTCCTGCAGCTTCTTCTCTCTCGCACTTCCCGCCTGTGGAACTCACTCCCGTATTCTTGCTTTCCTGACGGCTACAACCTCCAGAAATTTAAATGCAAATTCAATACTCATCTACTAACCACTTGACTCTAGCTCTCTCCCCTCCCCTGTATAACCTTCCCTTTCTCTCCACCTATGTATCTGTCATCGCACCTGCTTTCTCAGCTTTCTATTGTTCCTTTCTAACTAGCTTGTACTCCTCACTCTTTTCTAATTAATCTTTTTACATTTATGTAACCCCCTGCACATCAGTGGCGTTTCCGCCTTGCTCGGGGTGAAATGATTAAAAAAAAAAAAAAAAGAGTGAGTTTATGTGTACGTAGGCAGGAACGTATGTATGTATGTATGTATGAGTGTTTAGTGTTGGGTTAGATTCTCTTTGAAGTTATCGCTCGGGATGAATAGTGAAAATGAAGGAGGTGAGAGGTGAAAGGGAAATTCAGAGACAATAATAGCAATCGCTTGACGTTTGTCAGGGGACGTGTTAATTACGATCGTCTCCTTTCTTCCTGGCGACGGTTGAGCTTGCTCCGACTTTTATTTCGATTGTGGGGGCTCCGAACAGGTCATTTGGGAATTCACTCCCGGATGTGATTTTGACCTTTCTATTTTGTTTTTAGATGTTTCCTAGTTTTCTATTGGCCGAGAAACATTTCGCATTGAGGTGTGAAATTTCGCGAGTTTCAAGGGTTTTCGTAGATTCGAGTAAATTCGTTTATTTCTAACAAAACCAATGAATCAGTGCTTAGCATTTGAATTTGTAAATCTAGAACTTGTTTTGTTCGCTACAGCGTTTTTCTTTTACCAAATTTTGTTTTCAATTCATGGACACGTTGAGTTACTCAACAGCTGTGGATATTAAAACGACCGTTGAAAACTTAATGTCATTGTTTTGTTCAAGAAATTTGTGCGATATTTCAGTTTCTTTGTGAAAAACAAAACTCTTTAATGAGACAGGAGGAAATAAGGAGAAAGTCGTCAATAAACATGAAACAATACGGCAAGAAGTAGCATTATGATTGATAATCTTGTCCCTCGTATCAATCGGTTGTAAAGGTTTACGGTCATTAAATACTGACATTCATGTGCCAACAGACAGAAAAAAATTCCGTATGACGTCACAATAAATGGCAACACATCCGCCCCTTTTGGTCTGCAGTAGGCGGTTCTATACGGCAACCTATCGTCTGTTAGTTATAAAGTCGTCTCTGGTGTTAACACGGAAGATAGTATACCACCCCCAGGGCTTGTCACTCTTTTGTTGGCTTCCGACAAACAAACGTGTAAACATTATTCTCTAGCAAACACACGCGAACACACACACACACACACACACACACACACACACACACACACACACACACACACACACACACACACACACAAAGTTCCATTTATAAATAAGTTTAGATATATAAAACCAAAGTGACAGTTGATAGTCTGAATGTATTGCGACAAAATTAAAAAAATATTTCTTTTTAATTGGAGAATGTGTTTTACTTTTATTTTTTATTCGTAGGGATCGCCAAAATTAGCATACGGCCTCACTTTCACTTTTTCTGTGAAATTGCTTTCGTGAGTCGGAACTTTTAAATGAATACAAAATAGTGTTTTCAACCGATTTTAATGGATTTTTTTTTTTCAATACTGATTTATGAAACATTTATTTTTAAGATGTAATATTTCTTAACAAAATTCCCATCAGATATTTTCTCTTTAGAAACATGTTTTTTCGGATTGAGAAAGGGGTGAAATACTTTTTGCAACTTTCTGGTAGAGTTCCTTTTTTATGTAAATAAAAACAAGGAAAAAAAATTAAAAAAATACTTTTTCCAAGGCAAAAGTTATCGAAAATGATTTTCAAATCATTTCAAATTTGTTTATAAAATTAATTTTTATACATTTTATATTCTTCTCCTCCATGACACTAGAGCCATAGCTGTTTGGAACTCCTCCATGACTCGACATAGCTTTTTGGCCATCCCTCTCCAAAGGGTTGCTGAGCCCTGATTTATATGGATAGGAGGGAAAGATACGGTTGACTCTAGACTTGAACAGAAGATTGTAGTGATCAGGAAAACATCCCCTTGGGAGTCTGTTCCAGAGAGCCGTGGTTCGCGGGTACTTTTTAGAGTAGAACTTAATTCTCGTCGATGGAATACGGAGAGAGTGTTGATGGTTTGTTACCATGTAAGTGGTATGGCGGGTCCTAGTCGTGAAGGTCAGAACTGGTGTAACCAGATGATTCTCTCAGTGGTAGTAACGATAGACCAGGTAGAGACTCGCTACATCCTGCGAGAGAGGTTAGAGTGAGAAAAATGTTTATTCTCCAACAAAGGCCTCGAAGAAGCATTTAAACTCTATCAAGCCTGGAAAGCTCCTGCCCAGTCAGGGCAACAGTACTCCATTTCTGGCCTGATCTGGCTCTTATAAAGCTAGAGGATAGCATGAGGAGTCATGTAATTACTAGAGCGGTATCTTCTTCTATGTGCTTCAGAACGTAGGCGATCATGGCCCTCCACATCTTCATATGCTCTTTCGAAGCGTGTATCACGTACGGCACTTAACTGCCTTATATATATATATATATATATATATATATATATAGTCATCCGCAGACAGATCTGTTTTGCTGTATCACAGCTCATCAGTGCGGTTAGACTCGGATTGCTTTTTAACCCAGGATTGAAACCCGACCGAATTGGCGTCAGTCGGCGATTCGGCCTCTGAGCTATGGGCGCTCGGTAGAAAGAGGCAGACTTTTTAGCGTGTATATTATCATTATACACGCCCAATAGCTGAGAGTGTTCTGATTCATTACTGAATGAACGATGCGTAGATGCTAGAGTAGCTATTGTATTTCTACGCCTACCATTCATCCAGAGTGCTTAATCAGGTTGTGAGAGCGTAAATAGCCATCTGCAGACAGATCTGTTTCGCTATATAGTTTGATTCATTATCAAGCATATTCGAACCGCTGATTGTGGAACCGACTCCATAGAGGATGCTCTCCAATAACCTTAACCTGTTCAAGACTCGGGTGAACCGTTATGTTCTCTACATATCTTAATAAACTCTGTTTCTTAATCTGTAATCCCCTACTTTTGGCCTTGTTCAGGATGGCAAAACAAAATAGGTTTATATATATATATATATATATATATATATATACGTGTGTGTGTGCGATTCTACCTCTGATCTAAAGGCTCTCGGTAGAAGGTGGCAGACTTTTTAGAGTGTATATTATCATTATACACGCCCAATAGCTGAGAGTGTTCTAATTCATTGCTGAATGAACGATGCGTATATGCTAAAGTAGCTACTGTTTTTCAAAGTCTACCATTCTTCAAGAGTGCTTAATCAGGATATTGTCATTATTCTTGAGTGGTTCCATGTGTGTTTTGATCTCTGTGGATAATTCTGGATTGTTTTTGTTGCGTGTGGAAACGTATGCTTGGATGTTTTCTTCTTTTTCATTTTTTATCTGTTTTTTTAGATTCCGGAGGGATTCTAATGGTATTTTTCTGCCAGTTGGAAACCCTTGTTTATTCGTGGAGTGGGGTATCCTCTTATTTGTAATGTTTTTCGTAGTTCTTCTAGGCGTATTTTACGAAGGGTTTCGAAAACACATCTACATTCAAAATAAAATTGGATCTGAGCTGCAACTCGAACAATGTAGTTTACGCTCTAAAATGCGACAAATGCGCAAAGATATACGTGGGAGCGACACAATGCTTGAATAATAGGGTATCCCTTCATAAAAGCAATATCAAAATATCAAGTAGCAGGAAATTATATGTTTTCCAACATTTGCATGAATGCAGTGCGGGTAAATTCAAAGTAATACCTAGCTACCAAAATGCAGATTATGACACACTAATCATGCAGGAAGAAAGATTCATAAAAAATACAAGCCTTCGCTCAACAAAACGGCATGAATAATTTAAAACACACACACCGGAAAAAAAATACACACACACATACATACACACGCATACACACACACAGCAAATTCAAATGGTAACCCCAAACAATAAAAAGAACCAGATGGCTATAAAAACAAGTCTAATGCATAAAAACGAAATAAAAAACGCTCTCTCTCTCTCTCTCTCTCACTCTCTCTCTCTCTCTCTCTCTCTCTCTCTCTCACACACACACACACACACACACACACACACACACACACACCAAATTCAAAAAGTATCGTCAAAGCAATAAAAACAACTAGATGACCGATAGACGACAGTCACAGAGAAACTCCTAGATAGGAAGGCGCCTCTAAGATAAATTTAATTTGTTAGTGTGGAAAACCCTAATCCCAAATCATTTCAAGTTGGGGTAAGCACTTGATTCATTTATTTATTTATTTATTTATTTATGTGTTTATCCATTTATACACCTTCTATTGTGTAAAACCACAAACATTTGAACCGGCCAACTTTTGACTTATTTTATTTTATTTTATTGATTGATTTTATTTATTTGATTTACTGATTTACTTATTTTTACTGATTTACTTATTTATAATCAATACCTTGGCCTTGAGAAACAAAAAGAACTCGATACGTAAAGCCACAATTTTATTCGCCTGAAGAGAGTCTACTTTAGACTCGAAACACGTGTAGCGTCACAAATACCATTATGGACACTTAAAGTATCATAACGTGTATAATAACAAAAACAATAAATATTCACTTTAAAGAAAACGTTCACGGATTCTCACACTTTTTATTCTATACTAATTTCCCTCGTTGGAACCACCCTATTTCCTTTACTAATATATATATATATATATATATATATATATATATATATATATATATGCGTGCGTGTGTGTGTGTGTGTGTGTGTGTGTGTGTGTGTGTGTGTGTGTATTTGAATAGTAAGTATAGTAAGTTTTTTACTTATATATGTTTGGTTAAACAATAATGAAAGTTGTATGTAATTTTTTCATTTACCGTTTAAGCTACTCACATCATTCAGACTTGTCTTCATCTTTATATATATATATATATCCACGACGTTTCGGCCTTTGTCCATGACAGCTATTTTCATGTAAAATCCGTTGGATTTTCGAGCCGAACCATTTATTTAGTTCAAGTTTCGGTTCGAAATATGTCCTTGAGGAACAATGTAAGTAGTATAATTAGTTACAATACCTCATTTCAGAAATATAGACAGATGGTGAAGATGAATATGGCAACAAAGATGAGGACAACCGTCTGAACAAAGTAAATAGTGTACATAATTGCAATACCTCATCTCAGAAATATAGACAGATATTGAAGGTGAATATGGCAACAAAGATGAGGACAACAGTCTGAACAATGTAAATAGTGTAAATAATTACAATACCTCATCTCAGAAATATAGACAGATGGTGAAGATGAATATGGCAACAAAGATGAGGACAACCGTCTGAACAATATAAATAGTGTAAATAATTACAATACCTCATCTCAGAAATATAGACAGATGGTGAAGATGAATATGGCAACAAAGATGAGGACAACCGTCTGAACAATGTAAATAGTGTAAATAATTACAATACCTCATCTCAGAAACATAGACAGATGGTGAAGGTGAATATGGCAACAAAGATGAGGACAACTGCCGGAACAATGTAAATAGTGTAAATAATTACAATACCTCATCTCAGAAATATAGACAGATGGTGAAGATGAATATGGCAACAAAGATGAGGACAACCGCCGGAACAATGTAAATAGTGTAAATAATTACAATACCTCATCTCAGAAATATAGGCAGATGGTTAAGATGAATATGGCAACAAAGATGAGGACAACTGCCGGAACAATGTAAATAGTGTAAATAATTACAATACCTCATCTCAGAAACATAGAGAGATGGTGAAGGTGAATATGGCAACAAAGATGAGGACAACTGCCGGAACAATGTAAATAGTGTAAATAATTACAATACTTCATCTCAGAAATATAGACAGATGGTGAAGGTGAATATGGCAACAAAGATGAGGACAACCGTCTGAACAATGTAAATAGTGTAAATAATTACAATACCTCATCTCAGAAACATAGACAGATGGTGAAGGTGAATATTGCAACAAAGATGAGGACAACTGCCGGAACATTGTAAATAGTGTAAATAATTACAATACCTCATCTCAGAAATATAGACAGATGGTAAAGATGAATATGGCAACAAAGATGAGGACAACCGTCTGAACAATGTAAATAGTGTAAATAATTACAATACCTCATCTCAGAAATATAGACAGATGGTGAAGATGAATATGGCAACAAAGATGAGGACAACCGTCTGAACAATGTAAATAGTGTAAATAATTACAATACCTCATCTCAGAAATATAGACAGATGGTGAATATGAATATGGTAACAAAGATGAGGACAACCGTCTGGACAATGTAAATAGTGTAAATAATTACAATACCTCATCTCAGAAATATAGACAGATGGTGAAGATGAATATGGCAACAAAGATGAGGACAACCGTCTGAACAATGTAAATAGTATAAATAATTACAATACCTCATCTCAGAAATATAGACAGATGGTGAAGGTGAATATGGCAACAAAGATGAGGACAACCACCGGAACAATGTAAATAGTGTACATAATTACAGTACCTCATCTCAGAAATATAGACAGATGGTGAAGATGAATATGGCAACAAAGATGAGGACAACCGCCGGAACAATGTAAATAGTGTAAATAATTACAATACCTCATCTCAGAAATATAGACAGATGGTGAAGATGAATATGGCAACAAAGATGAGGACAACCGTCTGAACAATGTAAATAGTGTAAATAATTACAATACCTCATCTCAGAAATATACACAGATGGTGAAGGTGAATATGGCAACAAAGATGAGGACAACCGCCGGAACAATGTAAATAGTGTAAATAATTACAATACCTCATCTCAGAAATATAGACAGATGGTGAAGATGAATATGGCAACAAAGATGAGGACAACCGTCTGAACAATGTAAATAGTGTAAATAATTACAATACCTCATCTCAGAAATATAGACAGATAGTGAAGATGAATATGGCAACAAAGATGAGGACAACCGCCGGAACAATGTAAATAGTGTAAATAATTACAATACCTCATCTCAGAAATATAGACAGATGGTGAAGATGAATATGGCAACAAAGATGAGGACAACAGTCTGAACAATGTAAATAGTGTAAATAATCACAATACCTCATCTCAGAAATATAGACAGATGGTGAAGATGAATATGGCAACAAAGATGAGGACAACCGTCTGAACAATGTAAATAGTGTACATAATTACAATACCTCATCTCAGAAATATAGACAGATGGTGAATATGAATATGGCAACAAAGATGAGGACAACCGTCTGAACAATGTAAATAGTGTACATAATTGCAATACCTCATCTCAGAAATATAGACAGATGGTGAAGATGAATATGGCAACAAAGATGAGGACAACCGTCTGAAAAATGTAAGTAGTATAATTAGTTACAATACCTCATCCCAGAAATATAGACAGATGGTGAAGATGAATATGGCAACAAAGATGAGGACAACCGTCTGAACAATGTAAATAGTGTAAATAATTGCAATACCTCATCTCAGAAATATAGACAGATGGTGAAGATGAATATGGCAACAAAGATGAGGACAACCGTCTGAACAATGTAAATAGTGTACATAATTGCAATACCTCATCTCAGAAATATAGACAGATGGTGAAGATGAATATGGCAACAAAGATGAGGACAACCGTCTGAAAAATGTAAATAGTGTACATAATTGCAATACCTCATCTCAGAAATATAGACAGATGGTGAAGATGAATATGGCAACAAAGATGAGGACAACCGTCTGAACAATATAAATAGTGTAAATAATTACAATACCTCATCTCAGAAATATAGACAGATGGTGAAGATGAATATGGCAACAAAGATGAGGACAACCGTCTGAACAATGTAAATAGTGTAAATAATTGCAATACCTCATCTCAGAAATATAGACAGATGGTGATAATGAATATGGCAACAAAGATGAGGACAACCGTCTGAACAATGTAAATATTGTAAATAATTGCAATACCTCATCTCAGAAATATAGACAGATGGTGAAGATGAATATGGCAACAAAGATGAGGACAACCGTCTGAACAATGTAAATAGTGTAAATAATTACAATACCTCATCTCAGAAATATAGACAGATGGTGAAGATGAATATGGCAACAAAGATGAGGACAACCGTCTGAACAATGTAAATAGTGTAAATAATAACAATACCTCATCTCAGAAATATAGACAGATGGTGAAGATGAATATGGCAACAAAGATGAGGACAACCGTCTGAACATTATAAATAGTGTAAATAATTACAATACCTCATCTCAGAAATATAGACAGATGGTGAAGATGAATATGGCAACAAAGATGAGGACAACCGTCTGAACAATGTAAATAGTGTACATAATTGCAATACCTCATCTCAGAAATATAGACAGATGGTGAAGATGAATATGGCAACAAAGATGAGGACAACCGTCTGAACAATGTAAATAGTGTACATAATTGCAATACCTCATCTCAGAAATATAGACAGATGGTGAAGATGAATATGGCAACAAAGATGAGGACAACCGTCTGAACAATGTAAATAGTGTACATAATTACAATACTTCATCTCAGAAATATAGACAGATGGTGAAGATGAATATGGCAACAAAGATGAGGACAACCGTCTGAACAATGTAAATAGTGTACATAATTGCAATACCTCATCTCAGAAATATAGACAGATGGTGAAGATGAATATGGCAACAAAGTTGAGGACAACCGTCTGAACAATGTAAATAGTGTAAATAATTACAATACCTCATCTCAGAAAAATAGACAGATGGTGAAGATGAATATGGCAACAAAGATGAGGACAACCGTCTGAACAATGTAAATAGTGTAAATAATTACAATACCTCATCTCAGAAATATAGACAGATAGTGAAGATGAATATGGCAACAAAGATGAGGACAACCGCCGGAACAATGTAAATAGTGTAAATAATTACAATACCTCATCTCAGAAATATAGACAGATGGTGAAGATGAATATGGCAACAAAGATGAGGACAACAGTCTGAACAATGTAAATAGTGTAAATAATCACAATACCTCATCTCAGAAATATAGACAGATGGTGAAGATGAATATGGCAACAAAGATGAGGACAAACTGTCTGAATAATGTAAATAGTGTACATAATTACAATACCTCATCTCAGAAATATAGACAGATGGTGAATATGAATATGGCAACAAAGATGAGGACAACCGTCTGAACAATGTAAATAGTGTACATAATTGCAATACCTCATCTCAGAAATATAGACAGATGGTGAAGATGAATATGGCAACAAAGATGAGGACAACCGTCTGAAAAATGTAAGTAGTATAATTAGTTAAGGTCACCTCATCCCAGAAATATAGACAGATGGTGAAGATGAATATGGCAACAAAGATGAGGACAACCGTCTGAACAATGTAAATAGTGTAAATAATTGCAATACCTCATCTCAGAAATATAGACAGATGGTGAAGATGAATATGGCAACAAAGATGAGGACAAACTGGTCTGGAACAATGTAACAGGTACATAATTGCAATACCTCATCTCAGAAATATAGACAGATGGTGAAGATGAATATGGCAACAAAGATGAGGACAACCGTCTGAAAAATGTAAATAGTGTACATAATTGCAATACCTCATCTCAGAAATATAGACAGATGGTGAAGATGAATATGGCAACAAAGATGAGGACAACTGTCTGAACAATATAAATAGTGTAAATAATTACAATACCTCATCTCAGAAACATAGACAGATGGTGAAGATGAATATGGCAACAAAGATGAGGACAACCGTCTGAACAATGTAAATAGTGTAAATAATTGCAATACCTCATCTCAGAAATATAGACAGATGGTGATAATGAATATGGCAACAAAGATGAGGACAACCGTCTGAACAATGTATTAGTGTAAATAATTGCAATACCTCATCTCAGAAATATAGACAGATGGTGAAGATGAATATGGCAACAAAGATGAGGACAACCGTCTGAACAATGTAAATAGTGTAAATAATTACAATACCTCATCTCAGAAATATAGACAGATGGTGAAGATGAATATGGCAACAAAGATGAGGACAACCGTCTGAACAATGTAAATAGTGTAAATAATAACAATACCTCATCTCAGAAATATAGACAGATGGTGAAGATGAATATGGCAACAAAGAGTGAGGACAACCGTCTGAACATTATAAATAGTGTAAATAATTACAATACCTCATCTCAGAAATATAGACAGATGGTGAAGATGAATATGGCAACAAAGATGAGGACAACCGTCTGAACAATGTAAATAGTGTACATAATTGCAATACCTCATCTCAGAAATATAGACAGATGTGAAGATGAATATGGCAACAAAGATGAGGGTTCGAACAATGTAAATAGTGTACATAATTGCAATACCATCTCAGAAATATAGACAGATGGTGAAGATGAATATGGCAACAAAGATGAGGACAACCGTCTGAACAATGTAAATAGTGTACATAATTACAATACTTCATCTCAGAAATATAGACAGATGGTGAAGATGAATATGGCAACAAAGATGAGGACAACCGTCTGAACAATGTAAATAGTGTACATAATTGCAATACCTCATCTCAGAAATATAGACAGATGGTGAAGATGAATATGGCAACAAAGTTGAGGACAACCGTCTGAACAATGTAAATAGTGTAAATAATTACAATACCTCATCTCAGAAAAATAGACAGATGGTGAAGATGAATATGGCAACAAAGATGAGGACAACCGTCTGAACAATGTAAATAGTGTACATAATTACAATACCTCATCTCAGAAATATAGACAGATGGTGAAGATGAATATGGCAACAAAGATGAGGACAACCGTCTGAACAATGTAAATAGTGTACATAATTGCAATACCTCATCTCAGAAATATAGACAGATGGTGAAGATGAATATGGCAACAAAGATGAGGATAACCGTCTGAACAATATAAATAGTGTACATAATTACAATACCTCATCTCAGAAATATAGACAGATGGTGAAGATGAATATGGCAACAAAGATGAGGACAACCGTCTGAACAATATAAATAGTGTAAATAATTACAATACCTCATCTCAGAAAATAGACAGATGGTGAAGATGGTCATGGCAACAAAGATGAGGACAACCGTTCGAACAATATAAATAGTGTACATAATTACAATACCTCATCTCAGAAATATAGACAGATGAAGAAGATGAATATGGCAACAAAGATGAGGACAACCGTCTGAACAATATAAATAGTGTACATAATTACAATACCTCATCTCAGAAATATAGACAGATGGTGAAGATGAATATGGCAAATAAAGATGAGGACAACCGTCTGATCAATATAAATAGTGTAAATAATTACAATACCTCATCTCAGAAATATAGACAGATAGTGAAGATGAATATGGCAACAAAGATGAGGACAACCGTCTGAACAATGTAAATAGTGTAAATAATTACAATACCTCATCTCAGAAATATAGACAGATGGAGAAGATGAATATGGCAACAAAGATGAGGACAACCGTCTGAACAATGTAAATAGTGTACATAATTGCAATACCTCATCTCAGAAATATAGACAGATGGTGAAGATTAATATGGCAACAAAGATGAGGACAACCGTCTGAACAATGTAAATAGTGTACATAATTGCAATACCTCATCTCAGAAATATAGACAGATGGTGAAGATGAATATGGCAACAAAGATGAGGACAACCGTCTGAACAATATAAATAGTGTACATAATTACAATACCTCATCTCAGAAATATAGACAGATGGTGAAGATGAATATGGCAACAAAGATGAGGACAACCGTCTGAACAATATAAATAGTGTACATAATTGCAATACCTCATCTCAGAAATATAGACAGATGGTGAAGATGAATATGGCAACAAAGATGAGGACAACCGTCTGAACAATGTAAATAGTGTAAATAATTACAATACCTCATCTCAGAAATATAGACAGATGGTGAAGATGAATATGGCAACAAAGATGAGGACAACCGTCTGAATAATATAAATAGTGTACATGATTACAATACCTCATCTCAGAAATATAGACAGATGGTGAAGATGAATATGGCAACAAAGATGAGGACAACCGTCTGAACAATGTAAATAGTGTACATAATTACAATACCTCATCTCAGAAATATAGACAGATGGTGAAGATGAATATGGCAACAAAGATGAGGACAACCGTCTGAACAATGTAAATAGTGTAAATAATTACAATACCTCATCTCAGAAATATAGACAGATGGTGAAGATGAATATGGCAACAAAGATGAGGACAACCGTCTGAAAAATGTAAGTAGTATAATTAGTTACAATACCTCATCCCAGAAATATAGACAGATGGTGAAGATGAATATGGCAACAAAGATGAGGACAACCGTCTGAACAATATAAATAGTGTAAATAATTACAATACCTCATCTCAGAAATATAGATAGATGGTGAAGATGAATATGGCAACAAAGATGAGGACAACCGTCTGAACAATGTAAATAGTGTAAATAATTGCAATACCTCATCTCAGAAATATAGACAGATGGTGAAGATGAATATGGCAACAAAGATGAGGACAACCGTCTGAACAATGTAAATAGTGTAAATAATTACAATACCTCATCTCAGAAATATAGACAGATAGTGAAGATGAATATGGCAACAAAGATGAGGACAACCGTCTGAACAATGTAAATAGTGTAAATAATAACAATACCTCATCTCAGAAATATAGACAGATGGTGAAGATGAATATGGCAACAAAGATGAGGACAACCGTCTGAACAATATAAATAGTGTAAATAATTACAATACCTCATCTCAGAAATATAGACAGATGGTGAAGATGAATATGGCAACAAAGATGAGGACAACCGTCTGAACAATGTAAATAGTGTAAATAATTACAATACCTCATCTCAGAAATATAGACAGATAGTGAAGATGAATATGGCAACAAAGATGAGGACAACCGTCTGAACAATCTAAATAGTGTAAATAATAACAATACCTCATCTCAGAAATATAGACAGATGGTGAAGATGAATATGGCAACAAAGATGAGGACAACCGTCTGAACAATGTAAATAGTGTAAATAATTACAATACCTCATCTCAGAAATATAGACAGATGGTGAAGATGAATATGGCAACAAAGATGAGGACAACCGTCTGAACAATGTAAATAGTGTACATAATTACAATACTTCATCTCAGAAATATAGACAGATGGTGAAGATGAATATGGCAACAAAGATGAGGACAACCGTCTGAACAATGTAAATAGTGTAAATAATTACAATACCTCATCTCAGAAATATAGACAGATGGTGAAGATGAATATGGCAACAAAGATGAGGACAACCGTCTGAACAATGTAAATAGTGGAAATAATTACAATACCTCATCTCAGAAATATAGACAGATGGTGAAGATGAATATGGCAACAAAGATGAGGACAACCGTCTGAACAATGTAAATAGTGTACATAATTACAATACCTCATCTCAGAAATATAGACAGATGGTGAAGATGAATATGGCAACAAAGATGAGGACAACCGTCTGAACAATGTAAATAGTGTAAATAATTACAATACCTCATCTCAGAAATATAGACAGATGGTGAAGATGAATATGGCAACAAAGATGAGGACAACCGTCTGAACAATGTAAATAGTGTACATAATTACAATACCTCATCTCAGAAATATAGACAGATGGTGAAGATGAATATGGCAACAAAGATGAGGACAACCGTCTGAACAATGTAAATAGTGTAAATAATTACAATACCTCATCTCAGAAATATAGACAGATGGTGAAGATGAATATGGCAACAAAGATGAGGACAACCGTCTGAAAAATGTAAGTAGTATAATTAGTTACAATACCTCATCCCAGAAATATAGACAGATGGTGAAGATGAATATGGCAACAAAGATGAGGACAACCGTCTGAACAATATAAATAGTGTAAATAATTACAATACCTCATCTCAGAAATATAGATAGATGGTGAAGATGAATATGGCAACAAAGATGAGGACAACCGTCTGAACAATGTAAATAGTGTAAATAATTGCAATACCTCATCTCAGAAATATAGACAGATGGTGAAGATGAATATGGCAACAAAGATGAGGACAACCGTCTGAACAATGTAAATAGTGTAAATAATTACAATACCTCATCTCAGAAATATAGACAGATGGTGAAGATGAATATGGCAACAAAGATGAGGACAACCGTCTGAACAATGTAAATAGTGTACATAATTACAATACCTCATCTCAGAAATATAGACAGATGGTGAAGATGAATATGGCAACAAAGATGAGGACAACCGTCTGAACAATGTAAATAGTGTAAATAATTACAATACCTCATCTCAGAAATATAGACAGATGGTGAAGATGAATATGGCAACAAAGATGAGGACAACCGTCTGAACAATGTAAATAGTGGAAATAATTACAATACCTCATCTCAGAAATATAGACAGATGGTGAAGATGAATATGGCAACAAAGATGAGGACAACCGTCTGAACAATGTAAATAGTGTACATAATTGCAATACCTCATCTCAGAAATATAGACAGATGGTAAAGATGAATATGGCAACAAAGATGAGGACAACCGTCTGAACAATGTAAATAGTGTACATAATTACAATGCCTCATCTCAGAAATATAGACAGATGGTAAAGATGAATATGGCAACAAAGATGAGGACAACCATCTGAACAATGTAAATAGTGTACATAATTGCAATACCTCATCTCAGAAATATAGACAGATGGTGAAGATGAATATGGCAACAAAGATGAGGACAACCATCTGAACAATGTAAATAGTGTACATAATTACAATACCTTATCTCAGAAATATAGACAGATGGTGAAGGTGAATATGGCAACAAAGATGAGGACAACCATCTGAACAATGTAAATAGTGTACATAATTGCAATACCTCATCTCAGAAATATAGACAGATGGCAAAGATGAATATGGCAACAAAGATGAGGACAACCGTCTGAACAATGTAAATAGTGTACATAATTACAATACCTTATCTCAGAAATATAGACAAATGGTGAAGATGAATATGGCAACAAAGATGAGGACAACCGTCTGAACAATGTAAATTGTATACATAATTACAATACTTCATCTCAGAAATATAGACAGATGGTGAAAGTGAATATAGCAACAAAGATGAAGACAACAGTTATAAGAAGGTAATTAGTGTAAGTAATCACAATACCTCATCTAAAAATAATAGACACATATTGAATGTAATGTAACCACAAACATGGCGACAACCGTTAGAAGAATGTAAATTGTGTAAATAATTACAATACTATCGAAAAAGTTTAAACAGATTTTGATGGTGAATATGCCAACAAAGACGAGGACAACAGTGAGAAAATTAATAACAGTGTTAATAATTACAATACATCATCGCAGAACTATAGACAGATGTTGAAGGTGAATATGGCAACAAAGATGAGGACAACAGTCCGAGCAATGTAAATAATGTAAGTAATTATAAGACCTCATCTCAGAAATATAAACAGATATTGAAGGTGAATATGGCAACAAAGATGAGGACAACAGTCCAAATAATGACAATAGTGTAAATAATTACAATACCTCATCTCAGAAATATAGACATATTTTGAAGTTGAATATGGCAACAAAGATGAGGACAACAGTCCAAACAATGTAAATAGTGTAAATAATTACAATACCTCATTTCAGAAATATAGACAGATTTTGAAATTGAATATGGTAACAATGATGAGGACAACATTCCGAACAATGTAAACAGTGCAAATAATTAAAATTCAACATCTTGGAAATATAAACAGATATTTGATTTTAATTATTTTTTTTTTCTGTATTATTTTTTGGTCCAATTAAATGTTCAACTATACAATTTAAAAGAAAGTAATATACCGTCCACCTCACAAAAATGAGAATGGCAACTGTATTTTGCCGTTAGGCAGAATAAAAAAAAATTGCAACAAAATATGGTAGTGGGTAAAATACCTGACGAATGGAAGACGGAGCTGGATTGGGGAGAGCCTTAGCAAAAGTAGAAAACTGCTAAGGGACACAAAGAATAGGAAGTTGTGGAGAGGAATGATCAACCATATCTTGAAGTGAAGTGGCATGTAAAAGAAAAAGAAAATAACAGGATATTTAGTATATAATGAAAAATTGTCGGATGTGATCTACGTATCGTAAATAGGTCGTAGCAAAAGTATTTTATTATCTGTGTCCAATCCGTCATATGTGTGCCGCAGTGGGTAGACCTGGGTGTATTTGTCGGTGTCGTCTTTAAGTGTTGCTTGGTTGAGAAGTAAGATGCCAGTGTCTGACGATCACATCTCCTGACATAGCCACTTTATCGTGGCACGTTGCTAACGAGAAAATGCCACATCGTCGAGAAGATAGATAAATGCAAGAACCAGGAAGTTTCGTTAAATTAAAAAAAAAATGAGATTTCAAAAGGTGAATCAGTTTACAAAATAAAAACTGCTTCGCGATTTCAAGTTGAAATACCGGTTCTCGCCTGATCACTTAATATATACCCTGTGAGGATTAAGTTCTTCAAACCCTCCGTCCTCATTATGGATCCAGGCAATTTCAATCGTTTTTTCCTGATTATGAGCGTTTTTCTTTTGTTGCCATTTTAAGATTTTGTCGTTGTTTACTCGTTTCGTCCATGGAATTGACACTATCCTTCTGTAGAGCCACATTTCTCTTGCCTTCATTCGTGGGGAGATTGTACAACATTGACGGTCATATAAGTGGATGGATAGCACATAAAAACCTATCACTCATTTCTTTATTCATAACCAATTTCTTTTTTTGTTTGCTTAGCTTATGGAATGCCTCTTTCACTAGTTCATTGCTTACTTCGGATCTCGGTGTCACATTTTCCATCCTCTATTAAAACACTTAATAGACAGCCTTTTTTGTTTCTAACGATATTTTTTCGTTTTTAGCACTTTGCTTAGCTTATGGAATGCTTCTTTCGCTAGTTCATTGCGTACTTCGTATCTCGGTGTCGCATTTTACATCCCCTTTTAAAACACTTCCCAGATATGTGAACTTCTTCACCTTGTTTGAGGATGACATCTCCAATTCATATATATACATGTTTAAATAAAATAAAGACAAGAGGAAAAATGTATTTAAATCGCCTACGCGTTTCGTACTGTGATGGACTTTATCAAGGCAAAAAGACGAAATGAGTGACTTTGCACTACACATGAAGGAATTCTAAAACTACAAAATTCTGTTAATCTTTTGAAATGATTTGTGAGCGTTTTTATAGTTGCCAACACTGTTTGTTTATCGATACGTAATTTAGAATAAAGTTCATTTCGTCTTTTTACCTGGAAAAAGTCTATCACAGAACGAAACGCGTAGGCGATTTAAAATACAGTTTTCCTCTTGTCTTTATTTTATTTAACGATCCTGTCCTTAATCTCAAATCATAACTGAGTATATTTTTTACATACATACATACATACATACATACATACATATATAATATGAAACCTTACCCCTATTGGTCTCAAAATTATGTTGCGTGCGCTAACTGACCGTAAGTTACTTGCACCTGAGTCTGCAGCTGTTCGCCTTCGTCCCGCCTCAGGTGATCGAAGATGCCAAATGATAAGTCGAAGATCTTTCTCTCTGCTACGCTGTGATTTCTGATCATAGAGAAGTAAAAGACCTGGGGAAAAGAGGCGGCAGAATCTTTGCGCTGTTTTTCTCAACTACTAAAAATAAAAGTTGGTTGGGTGCAGAAATAAATGAATAGGCAAGAACAAGAAATAACAAGGCAGCAATGGGGGCCAGTCTAAGTGGACTAATGGTTATATTGTTTTTATTTAATTGTGATTTTTATATATATATATATATATATATATATATATATATATATATATATATATATATATATATATATATATATATATATATATATATATATATATATATATATATACTAGCAGTATAGCCCGTATATAGCATATATATATATATATATATATATATATATATATACACACACACACACACACACACACACACACACATATATATATATATATATATATATATATATATATACTAGCAGTATAGTATAGCATATATATATATATATATATATATATATATACACACACACACACACACACATATATATATATATATATATATACTATACTAGTATAGCCCGTATATAGCAATATATATATATATATATATACACACACACACACACACACACATATATATATATATATATATATATATATATACTAGCAGTATAGCCCGTATATAGCAATATATATATATATATATATATACACACACACACACACACACACACACACATATATATATATATATATATATATATATATACTAGCAGTATAGCCCGTATATAGCAATATATATATATATATATATATATATATATATACACACACACACACACACACACACACATATATATATATATATATAATATACTAGCAGTAGCCCGTATATAGCAATATATATATATATATATATATATATATATATATATATACTAGCAGTATAGCCCGGCGTTGCACGGGTGTATTGAAAGCTTTAAAACTAATCCATGATCCTGGAGCTCAGACTTAGCCTAAAGAATATTTGTGTGAAGTTTGATGAGAATCGGATAAAAATTGTGGATTTGCATAAAGGACATACAGACAGATAAACAGACACACACATAAACATTTTATAACTCATCTTTTCTAAAACCTTGAAGTTTAGATATGCATGTATATGTCGTTATGTAAAAGTTTTCATTCAAATAATTTGGTTTGAGATATTATTTTCAAGAAAGTACTTGAAAGAAAATATTGACTTTTGTCATTCTAATTTTTATTTAGTTTTGTGTCTGATTTGTTATTTACTTCTTTATTGTTGGTCAAAGTTAACAAGTGTTGGTGTCTGAATGTAAAAGAATATATATATATATATATATTCATATAGATAGGTGTGAGTTTGTAACCCTGGGTTTCACGCTTTTGCGATCGTCAGACAAACTGAATAATTTTTTTTTAAAAATTGGTTATATTCGTGTATTTTTGTGGAAGTGGGGAAAAAATCTGTCGTCACGACAGAGGCAGACATATATATATATATATATACATTTGCACACCCATCAACGCGTGCAAGTATTTCATACTATTTTTTAGTATTGATTGTCAAGTGAATAATTATAAATGAAAATAGAATGGTTCTTTTTTTATGATTACTTTGCAAAGTTTTACAAGGCAAATAGCGACAATTTAACCATCGCACCGTGTAGATTTGCTATTTTATATCTATATATCCATTACCGGGCATAATTATTGGGCCACCCCAGTGTTTAAAAAAATGATGTATTTCATACTATTTTTTAGTATTCACTGCCAAATGAATAATTGTAAATGAAAATAGAATGGTTGTTTTATTATTACTTTGCAAAATATTACAAGGCAAATAGCGACAATTTACCCATTCAACCTGTAGATTTGTTATACATATATATATCTATATATACACTACGGGCCATAATTATTAGGCCACCCCAGTGTTTTGAAAAATTATGTATTTCATACTATTTTTTAGTATTTATTGCCAAGTGAATAATTATAAATGAAAATAGAATGGTTCTTTTGTTAATAATGCACAATAACATGTGCTTAAACAGCGCTTAGAAAATCAACTCTCTATATATATATATATATATATATATATATATATATATATATATATATATGTACATATATATATATATATATATATGTGTGTGTACATATATATATATATGTGTATGTATATATATATATGTGTATATATATGTATATATATATATGTGTATATATATATATATGTGTGTACATATATATATATATATATATATATATATATATATATATATATATATATATGTACATATATATATTTGCTCTATTAATATTTATATATATATATATATATATATATATATATATATACATAAATATATATATATATATATATATATATATATATATAAATTAAATACATATATATATATATATATAAATTAAAAAAGGATTAATTCAATGATGTTGGATGATTTTGTTGTTGATCTCAGAAAATATATATATATTAGACCTTAAAAAAACCCCAAAAAAAACAACTAGAACACACATAGATACACACTCACACACACGCACACACGCACACGTACATACACACACACACGTACAGCAGCAATGGATGAAGCCAGCCATTCATAGATGGACAACTAAAAGCACGGACAGTTTGAAGTTTTCTCTGCCATTCTGACGATGAGATTATAGTCTCGAAATATAAATATAAATAAACGATATATATATATAAATAATACAAACACCTCCTGACCTTCTTTTATTTCATTCAACGCATTGTAACAGCCTTCAAGACATAACACATACAACTATTTTACGCAATGCTTCAAGCAAATTACAAAACTTTACTATATATATATATATATATACACTACCGGCCATAATTTTTAGGCGACCCCAGTGTTTAAAAAAATGTATTTCATGCTATATTTTAGTATTTATTGCCAAGTGAATAATTGTCAATGAAAATAGAATGGTTCTTTTGTTAATACTGCACAATAACATGTGTATCAAATGAATTTATAAATATTTAATAATTACCTATGTTGCAGTTTCATCAACGAAAGAATGAAAAAAATTTAGGGTGATTTGGACGAGTTCATCTTTGCTTCCTTGCCTTGTGAAATTTTGCAAAGTAATAATAACAAAAGAACCATTCTATTTTCATTTAGAATTATACACTTGGCAATAAATACTAAAAATAGTATGAAATACAACATATCTTTTAAAAAACTTGGGTAGCTTAATAATTATGGCCGGTAGTGTATATGTGTGTGTGTGTGTGTGTGTGTGTGTGAATGTGTATACGTGTGTCTGTGTTTGAGACTGTGTGTTTATGTGTGTATACATGTGTGTGTACGTGTATATCTGTGTATGCCTATGTGTATGTGTGCATTTTTGTGTTTGTGTGTATGTGCAGAGTCGAATCTGTTATCTCTTGAGTCGTTTCTTTCACATGCCAAAAATATTTGCGCTAATTTTTAATTAAACTTGGCCGGAATTTTGTCGTTGATCTCAGAAAAAGATTTTAAGCGATCGATAACTATCAATCAATACATTGAATCTGGTCGTTTTAAAAGATTTGATCTGTAGAACGCATTCCAAGCATCTTAACTAAAATAATCATTCCCTTAGCTTCGTTACAGAACATTTAATGGTAAAGTTATCCGTTTCCTTATAAGGAAATATTTTGCATTTTTTAACCAAGTGGCTTGCACTGCTGTCTGTTGAACTTCATAAAATCTTTCTCTGAAAATGTTTTCAGATCTCACCTTTTTTATGATAGTGGACTCGACTTATAGTCCTGCCATACGTAAGAATTATCGGAGAGTACCGAGTCTGATCCGTAAGTTACACAGAGAATACCGCGTCAGTAGTCATAGTAGCTCTGAGCTCCACTCATCCAGAATAATATTACACGGATATACTAATTCCAGCATGACTTCACTTCAAAGATTTGTATATATATATATATACTAGCAGTATAGCCCGGCGTTGCTCGGGTGTAATGAAAACTTTAAAACTAATCCATGGTCCTGGAGCTCAGACCCTTTGGACGTTGGCACGAAAGACTAAAAAGCAATAGTTGTTTCCAGTTAAAGCGGAACCGTAGACTGAAAGAAAAATGAATTGATGTAAGTGAAATTTTGATTTCCTGGTATAGATATCAAATTTTCTGCACTATTGTAAGAACTGCAACCTTGAAACTTCTGAATATCGTTTCTTATGTCTTTGTCTATGAGTGTATCGAATTTGATTAAAATCGGGCCACTCCTTCTATAACCGGATTTTTTCGATTATCGATATTTATCGGGGGTACCTCGACACAAAATCTAGCTAAGAACACTCGCAGACGCTTATAGTACAAGTGTGCAAATTTCCAAGAAAATCGGTTCAGCCGTTTCGGTGTCTATAGGTAACGGGGACAGAGAGAGAGAGAGAGAGAGAGAGAGAGAGAGAGAGAGAGAGAGAGAGAGAGGATCCATTTATAAATAAGTTTAGATTCCTTACTAATCGTATTCCTGGATTACTAACCTGCGTTCCAGTTTTTATATTTACGTTCATTATAACCTATTTTTCTATCTCAAATATCTGTTTTGTTGTTCATTATTTTGTGTGGTTTCTCACCCGGAATTCACAACATAAAACTAGTTTTCAGAAAAATAATTTTCGCAGTTATTCTAGCTGTTATTACTCTCTCTAGTATTTTTTTACAAATAGTTTCAACCCAAGCAATGCGGTACCGCCACTGGTACACAGAGGGCTACATAAGAGAAGAGTGAAAGCTTAAGCAGGAGGAGACCGAAGAGAAAGACGAACCAATTACAGGAGGTGTTTGAAGAAAGGGCAAGAGAAGGATGGGGGATAACAGTGTGAATACCGAGGGTAGAGTGAGAAAGAAAAAGAAAAAGAATACACGACTGTTATGTCGTGAGTAAGAATAAATAACTCAACAACAGGAATAGGTTAATTGTTGTATTCCGTGAAAATAGTATTTACAAAGGTTATTAGTATCCAATACAAGAATAAAGGTTAATCGTCTCAACCGTCGTAAGACGTAGTATGAGCAATGGGTACTTCCGGGTCGTCACCGGAAGTCTACGACTGACTTGTCGATCGGCTGCTCGGCACACTCTGTCTCGTAGATGCCACCATTACTTTACATAGTAATAGAATAGTACATTATAGCCGAATAGGCGCGGGCGTCCCAACAACGAGGTAATGGGAAAAGGACGAGGGAAGGACTGGAGTCAAGTGGACAAGAAATGGGAATCGACATCGCATTTAAATTCTTGGAGATTGTAGCCGCCAGGAAAGCAAGTATACGGAAGGGAGTCCCACAGGTGGGATGTGCGAGAAAAGAAGCTGGTGGAATAACGTTACAGATTCTCATTTGGGGCCTGTCAAGAACAATGGATATAAACGTTGGCTGGTTCCAGAGAATTGACCCAAAAAGTTGTGAATTCAATAACAGGCTACAGCAGTGATGAACAATTAACTTAGAGGAAAATAACTCATGACTACCAAAAGAGGTTTACGTAAGGAATGAGAATGATATACCCCAGTGAATTTAATAAAGTGTTCGGTTCGAAATTCCTAGCACCTGAACAAGAAGAAAGCGTACAACGACCTAAACATGGTACAAATGGCAACAAAGATGATGACAATAGTTCTACCGGTTTTATTCATTCAAAACCATTGATCTTTGAAAACGGTTGGCTATAGGTGCCAATTTAGTTAATTTTGAACAGATTTGGCATCATACATTACATCCGTGTAAAAGTCGCCATCTTAGAGGCGATTTAACAATATCGTTTTCAGTTTAACGTTTAGGTTTTTGCAAAAGTTTCTACTGTTGATTGAAACTATGTGTGAAACATAACAGGCAGCATTAACCACAAGGCAGGTTTGGAAATCAATCTCTGGCTGGGACTTGGACTAATTAGGAACACTGCAAGCAATAAATGAGCAGTAGTAGTAATAATGTCTATGGCTATATCGTGTTAAATACACCGGTTTCCGTCCGATCACCGAAGTTAAGCAACATCGAGCCTGGTCAGTATTTAAAAGGGTGACCATTTGGGAATACCAGGTGCTGTAAACGTAAGGACCAAGAATGGTCCAGTGGTCCTCCAGATATGGGGGTTGGGTGCAGGGCTAACAACCCTGCCCCGTAAAAACAGTTTGTTACAGAACAGCAACCAAAAGTTGCTGCCCTATGCACCATCTGGGTGTGACGGATAAATGATGATGAGTAGCAATAATAACGAAATATAGTTTTTATAAATTCACACTCTGGATTGACAGTGTGTATTCGGATTGACTGGAATCAGGGTAAGTAATAACTGAGCTTGCCTGACAATTGTAACCAAATTTGGTGATACAGTGATTGTAAATTCAGTTCGTAGCCCTACATTTTGAACTTGGACCCTATTAACAATAATATCGAAATTTGGTGATATAGTGTTTGTAAATTCAGTTCGTAGCCCTACATTTTGAACTTGGACCCTATTAACAATAATATCGAAATTTGGTGATATAGTGTTTGTAAATTCAGTTCGTAGCCCTACATTTTGAACTTGGACCCTATTAACAATAATATCGAAATTTGGTGATATAGTGTTTGTAAATTCAGTTCGTAGCCCTACATTTTGAACTTGGACCCTATTAACAATAATATCGAAATTTGGTGATATAGTGTTTGTAAATTCAGTTCGTAGCCCTACATTTTGAACTTGGACCCTATTAACAATAATATCGAAATTTGGTGATATAGTGTCTGTAAATTCAGTTCGTACCCCTACATTTTGAACTTGGACCCTATTAACAATAATATCGAAATTTGGTGATATAGTTATTTTGTATTCAGTCCCTGTCCGGGCATTGTGTTTTATGGGTTCACTGGAAACAGAACAAGCAATAACTGAGTATTACTAAGTGTAATAACGAAATTTATGATGCAGTGATTGTGAAATCAATGGTCTTGTCGATCTTCAAACAGCAGAATAACAACACAAAAACTCCGACCTCAGGAATTTTTTGATATTTTCAAAATCGGATATGTTTAGTAGCGGTGTAACTTTAACTTGGTTAGTGTTCTAGGGTTAATGTCCTTGTTTAATGGTTATTCATCCAATGTCTATAGATATAGTTTTTTTTTTCTGTTTATTTATAGCAAAAAAAAGCCATAATATTTTCTGTTTTCTGTTTACTGTAATGTTTTTTTATTTTACGAATTTTCTTTTCCACTGAGTACATCGTTTATAAAAAGAGCCGAAAAGGTTTTTGATCTTTTTGCAATTGTCATTCGTCTTCTGTAATTCTTCTAGCATTTCTTGTTTCGCCTTTTCGATATGGGCAAGAATAAACAAGGTGTTATCACACAAGAAAACATCTTCTGATCGAAATACCTCACAGACTTTCTTCAAATGTACAACATTCTCATCGAAAATCTTCAGAATTTGATCCAAATCTTCGCTCAAAGTCATTGGAGCCTGATTGGAAACGATTTCACGGACTTTGCATTTAATTTTTTCTATACTTTCTTTTAGTTCGGTGATCTTGCTTACCAGCATACCGTACATAAAACATGTTTGCGGCTGGGTCACTGTCGAAATCTGAGGCGAAATAAGTTGAATCGTTGTTGAGCCAATGTTATCCGACTCACCCACATTCCCATATGTTAAATTTTCAAAAGTTTCAGAATGATATTGGAATTCATTTTCTGGATAATTAGTTTCCGGAGAAAAACTAGACAAAGAAGAAATTGTTTCTCTGATACCAACTAGGGGTGGCATTTTAGTAATTTGAAATCTTTTGCTGTTTTTGATTTCCTTTTATGAATAGTTTTGCTCAAATATTTTCTGGCTCTTTTTTTAAAGAGCAACGAATAAGGCCTTTTCTTGAAGATTTTTTTAATGATTCTTCTTCTTAAAGGGCGTTATGTCTTTGATTTACATCATCAAAGAATGAAAGCAATGACGTATGAAAGCAGTTAATATCATCATCATCATCGTCATCATCATCGGAACTGTTTCCACTTGAAGGCAAAAGGCAAATCATTGTGAGTTCTCATTTACAGCAACTTTGTAAATAATTATTTTCAGATATCTAGACATCTCCGTTATTTAACCCATAACAGGAGGGAAGAAACGGATGGAAGAAACGGAAGAAACCAAGGGTATTTGAGCGTAAGTGAATGCAAGGAATTCAACTGGAATTCGAACTCGGCTCCCCGATTTCTCGTTCCGAGCCGATATCTACTGTACCACAACGATGACATTTTAATTACAATTTAATTAAATTTTCAGTACCTGATTTTCTTACCTAAATAATAAGTTTTTCAGTTTTTATTAACCCTCTAGGGCCATTCGTATCATATTATATTAATAAGTAGTAATTAGTGGTGGATCAGTTTATTACTTCATGACAATAGAAAACCGATCACCCACTTTATGCCCAGTATAAGCCTTAACCCTCTAGGGCCATTCATATCATATTTGATACAGTATGAAAACAAACCTTGAAAGAAATATTTTCCTGAAAAATTTTTTAAGAGAAATATTTTATAAATTTCAAATGAAAGCAGTACTGACTGCTCAGTCAATGAATACCAAATGTTTCCTTATAGGGAAATACCAAATGTTTCCTTATAGGGAAATACTGTATCAAATATGATACGAATGGCCCTAGAGGGTTAATGTTAAATCAAAGTTCAAATTTTGAAGAGCCTGCATGTAAAATATTTCAAATAAAGATTTATATGTAATACTTTCAATATTTTCAAAATCGGGTTTAATATACCCATGGTTAGTAGTGGTGTAACTTAAATTGATGGTGAGTTTTCCAGAGTTAATGTCCTTTCCTTGTTAAATGGTTATTTATCCAATGTCTATAAATATAGTTTATTCTGTTTGCAATTTATAGCAAAAAATTTTTGTTTCTTGGAGACAACATATATCAATGTTAACTATCAACGTCCCGAGTCAATAACTTGATTTTCTCTATTTTTATTAAATCCTGCATTCACATTAAATGTCCTGGTCTCTAACATAATCTCAAAACCTGACCCTTACAAAGCGAGCAGAGGGGACGGAATCCCGATCATAGTCTTGAAGAAATAAGCCCCTGAAATCTCCTCTGTCCTCTCTAAGCTCTACAACTTCTGTCTATCTGCTTCCTACTTTCCTGCCTGTTGGAAGTCTTCCTCTGTAGTTCTTATATTTAAGAATACTGGAGAACCCTCGGACCCCGCTAATTACCGATCTATCAGACTCCTTCCGATCTTTGGCAAAGTGTTCGAGGCCATTATCAACGCCGAGGTGGTTCAGCATCTCACAGCCCACAGGCTTCTCTCGGACAAACAGTATGGTTTCCGATTCACCAGGTCTACTGCTGATATGCTAACGACCATCACTGAGTATATATACCAGGCTCTCGACAAGAATGGCGAAGTTCGAACCGTTGCCTTGGATATTTCCAAAGCGTTCGACAGAGTCTGGCACGCTGGCCTTCTAAGCAAAATGCGGAGCTATGGTATAACTGGACATTTGTTTGACCTAATCCAGTCATTCCTCTCTAATCGTACATTGAAGGTAGTTTTAAACGGACATGCCTCCCAAAACTACAATACGAACGCGGGTGTCCCTCAGGGTTCTATCCTAGGTCCTACGCACTTTCTGACCTACATTAACGATCTCCCTGATGCTATAAGACCCCAAGTAGGCATGTACGCCGATGACACCACAGTTTACTCTCGCCTCGATCAAAAATCTGGTATGGACGACAAAGCGAACCACGCTGCCGAGCTTGAGAAGGACCTCCAATCCGTGGTGGATTGGGGTAAGAAATGGCTCGTAAATTTTAATGCTTCCAAAACGAAGCTGCTATCAATTAACCATCGTAGACAATCGCTTCTACCTTCCATTAGCATGGAACAGGCTTGCCTCCCTTAGATTAAAACACTACGCCTCCTTGGCCTCACACTCTCAGCGGACTCCAAGTGGAATGTCTATATCGAATCCATTGCTAAATCCGCTGCTATGAAAGTCTGTTCTCTGTGTAGGGCCCGGAAGTTTTTCCCGTCTGAGTCCATCCTGAACATATATAAATCTACCATCCGCCCGTGTATTGAATAATGCTGCCACATCTGGTCGGGTGCCCCTGCTATTCTCCTCGGGGTTCTTGACAAAATACAACGGAGAATCTGTAATGTGATAGAAACCGACTTGGCAGTCCGGCTGCAGTCACTCTCTCACCGGTGACTTCCCTCTGCCTATTCTATAATTACTTTCACGGCTTCTGCTCCGATGAACTTAGATCACTGGTGCCCTCTAGGTATGAATTTGCATGAGATACTAGATTAGCAACTAGTCCCCACTCTTTTACAGTGAAATAGATAAAATGTAACCGCAATTTCTACTCTAATAGCTTCTTTTCTCGCACTTCCCGCCTGTGGAATTCCCTTCCATATACTTGCTTCCCCGACAGCTAAAATCTCCAAGAATTTAAATGTAAGGTCAATAGACACCTTTTATCACACTAACTCGCATCCATTCTCTCAAACACTCTTCCAATCTACCCAACCCCCATCCTGGGTATCCTCATCCGTCTATCACCCTCTTTTCGACATTTCTTATAACTAACCGCTCTTTCTCATCACTTTCCCCTATGTAACCCCCTGTGCAATAGTGGCAGTGGTATGCCTTGCTTGGAGAGAAATGATTAAAAATGTTTTCATGGACTTAGTTTATCCTTGGATGACTCATTTGTCTCCCATAGTGGAAATTGATATCCCGGTCAGGTCAGATCAAAATCAGGTTTTCAGGCCTTTTCTTTTGGTTTTTGCTTCGGGTTTTGCTTTATATAGGTATAATTGTAGTTCTTAGTCTCAGCCATGATACCATTTACTTAGAGGACTTATTTAGCCTTCAAAATTCAGTTTGCGACGGAAAACTTATTTGACATCGATACCGGAAATCAAAATTTGACTTACATCCATTCATTTTTCTTTTAGTCTACGGTTTCGCTTTAATGGGAAACAACTATTGCTTTTTGGTCTTTCGTGCCAACGTCCAAAGTGTCTGAGCTCCAGGACAATGGATTAGCTTTAAAGCTTTCATTAGACCCGAGCAACGCCGGGTTATACTGCTAGTAAATGTATAAAATTACTTTGGGTTTTATATCATTAGAGAGTAGATGAATATTACAACTGTTTCATTGATCCCTTTGAAACTTTATCAGATACTATAACAAGAAGATGTCGGTAACAGATATAAATATCTGCATATAATTTTGAAAGTGATTTATAGAAAAAAATTTTAAATGCTAGTTACCAAAAACAAAAACAAAAACAAAAAAAAAACAAAAAAAAACAAAACAATGGACGACGTTAGATGAAATGACAATTTTATAAAAATGACTTTGACCTGAAACTTTTTCACCCGCATAATTCCATTTTTAGAAAAAATGTTATTGAATAAGAAAATAGAACAAAAAAAAAGTATTTTATCGAATGATTCGGTAAATTTAAACGTTCATGGTTGGGAAAATATGTAGCGTTCGTAAGTCTTTAATTGACATTCCTCAATCATTACGTTAATTTCTTTATCACTTGATATAAATCTTGACTTTAGTCAGTTCATTTGTACATAATTTATATCCAACAAATTCAGATATAATACTAATATTTTCTCAAATAAAGAAATTTTTACAACCTCTGCTTGATAATAATTGTTACTTTTAGTGTATGAAATAGGTATGCAAACGTAAAAACAATTATTGGACAGAGTTAATACTTAGTAATTTATATTGAAGGGTGAATGTCTTAGCCTTGCACGTTAAAAGGCTTTGTTCAGACAAAAGTCCAAATTATTTAAAAATGGTTTAAATCGAATTCCATAATAGAAATGTGTTTGTGGGTAGAATTAAAAGCCATTTAAAATATTTCAAGCGTCGTCTACGGGTGTGCAATAAGATATCGTATCCATATTGGTGATACGTTGTCGTCTGCCCATCGAGAGATCTTCTGGCTCATCCTGTACCGTTGGTTCAGTCCATTCCAAATGATATGAGTTTGGATAGTCGGGCAGCTGCGGCACAGAACATTCTTCATTTTTAAACTGCATAAACGCTTGCTCTGTTTTGATATCACTTGATTTCAGTAAAACGCTTTTCGGGCTCTCGTTGGACCTCAGGGGTGAGGACGACGTGGTCCCCATGAAAACCGACGGGCTCGAAACACGAGACAGCTTTGAGTTCGTGGCCAAATTTCTCTCGATAGAGTTTTCCATGACTTGGCCGTGAGTAGAGATAAAAGCAAGGTGTCCTTGGTCCAAGTTCATGCCGTTAGAATGTAATTGTTCGACGTCTGTTTTAATCACTGAAGTGCCGTCAGAGATCATGTACGCATTACTGTTGTGAAGATCATTGGAATATACTGATCTGCTGTGACTGCTGTTGCTATTTCGTCTGGTGCTTGTGGACGGAGCTTGATGGCTGCACAGATCATTGGCTTCATTTTGCTCGGAACCCGACTGTGTTGAACGGCATGAATTTGAATAAAACGGTTCAAGTCTGTAGTGTGGTCTTGCGCCCCGTTGTCCCTTTTTTATATCTTTTGGCGACTGCATGAACCTGTCGAAAGAGACAAAAACAGTTTCATCAAGAAATATTTTATACCAACGCGTTTAGTTCCTTGAAGAACTTTATCAAGACAATTCTAGAAATTTTAATTAGTAAACTATATTTTTTGTTATGAATGGTTTCATTTTTTGTTGTTGTTGTTATGATATACATAATGCTTGGCCATCAGGTTTTCTATACGACGTTAGATCTATAGACGATTTCCCGTAGAGGAACGCAGGTTCAAATCCTGCTGGAGAAAGTACAGGGTGTCCATAAAGTCCGTGTGCACTTTCAAAAATTTATAACTTTATTTGTATTTGTGATAGAAATAATCTGTAAAAAATGTTATAAAGTTTAATGTACCTAGTTTTAACTATAGTTATTGAATAGTTCTTTACCACAAAATTTACAACAATTATAAGATAAGTAAAAAAAATATCAACTGCAAAATCATATTACCCTTTGTAATGATGGAGGACACGAAAACTTAAAGAAAAATTTTAATAAAACTTTAAAAAATATAGATTTCCGTCTTTCTATTCTTTCTTACAAATTATTTCTATCGCAAATACAAATACAGTTATAATATTTTTAAAGTGCACACGAACTTTATGAATAGTCTGTATATTTTTCTAATAAGTTTTCTCAAATATTCAGGCCGGTAAATGAAAATAAATAAATATACTGTTTATTAAATAAAAAAAAACAACATCAACTCAAACATGGCATCTATTAAAAACAACGATTAAGCAATAAAACAAAAATAAAACATCTATAATTAATAAACGAAAAAATACATTCCTATATATATATATATATATATATATACTCAGTTATGATTTGAGATTAAGGACAGGATGGTTAAATAAACAGAGTAACATACATACATACATCCATACATACATACATACATACATGAAGGAATTTTTTTTAATAATTTGTGAGCGTTTTTTATAGTTGCCAACACTGTTTTGTTTATAGATACGTAATTTGGAATAAAGCTCATTTCGCCTTTTTGCCTTGCTAAAGTTCATCACAGGACGAAACGCGCAGTTTTTCTTTTTGTCTTCTTTTTATTTAAACATATATATATAAACCCAACAAATATATATATTCCTATTCAGCTAATGAATTAGAACACTCAGCTATTGGCCGTGTATAATGATAATATACACGCTAAAAAGTCTGCCTCCTTCTACCGAGCGCCCATAGCCCAGAGGTAGAATCGCCGACTGACGCCAATTCGGTCGGGTTTCTATCCTGGGTTAAAAACCAACCGGAGTCTAACTCTACTGATGATCTGTGATACAGCGAAACAGATCTGTCTGCGGATGACTATATATATATATATATATATATATATATGTGTGTGTGTGTGTGTGTGTGTGTGTGTGTGTGTAAGTAAAGAACAGGTAAAAAAGTGTCTTTAATGTTTCACTTTAACAAGTTTTTACAGAGATTTTTACGGATAATTTAAAATTTATTTAATTTTTTAAAATCCAACGAGTCAGTATGTTGATTCAGGTTTGATTTCATTGGTCAGATAGAGAGAAGAGACAGGGGAAAGCAACGGATAACATATTTGAAGGACCTGATCAGGTGGATGAATGAACAGGGATTGGGTGGTGTAATAGGAGAAAGCGTGCTAAGAGCCATCAGGGATAGGGAGATGTGGAAAACCATGATCGCCTACGTCCTGAAAGGACAGGGCCCAAAGAAGAAGTTGTCCGTTCGTTCCATCAACAGTTTTGTTTTCTTTAATACATACATACATACATACATACATACAGACAGACAGACAGACAGACAGACAGACAGACAGATATATACTTCGCTAGAATTTTAAATGGATATATATTTTTTGTTTTATCATTCACACACATACTATCTTTACTGACTCATAAACACACACATTCATATATGACTCTTTCATACACATATTTTAAGAAAAATATGGTCAGTTGCTTGATAGTTGTATACATTATTTCGCTACAATTTTGAACGGAAATGAATTTCATTTTGTCATCATACACATACTAACGTTATCGACATATAAACACACTTATTTTGTCTGTAGTTTAAATACGCTTTAGACGTGCATTATTTTTGCATACATACACTTATAAGAAGCATCTATTGCTTTTATTACCCATGACATACACACATACAAACAGGCATAAGTTTTTCTACATTTAAATATGATCATCTATTATTTATTACAAGTGACACATATCTGACCAATGAAATCAAACCTCAGTCAATATACTAACTCGCTGAACTTTTGAAAAATATTTCAATCATTTGTCTTTAACAAAAAACCTTTGAAGTTCGCTTAATACGTGTATACATTATTTCACTAGAATTATAAACGGAAATGTATTTTGTTTTATCATTCACACACAAACTAACTTTACCAACTCATGAACACACACATTTATACATGATTCTATTATACACATATTTTATTAAAAAAAATTAATTTTCCATCGATCGATACTTGTATACATTATTTCGCTATCATTTTGAATGGAAAAATATTTTGTTTTATTATTCGCACACAAACTAACTTTACCAACTCATGAACACACACATTTATACATGATTCTATTATACACATATTTTATTAAAAAAAAATAATTTTCCATCGATCGATACTTGTATACATTATTTCGCTATCATTTTGAATGGAAAAATATTTTGTTTTATTATTCGCACACAAACTAACTTTACCAACTCATGAACACACACATTTATACATGATTCTATTATACACATATTTTATTTAAAAAAGATGGATGTAATCATGTCTTGAGTTTTAATACTCATATCATCTTCAGACGACTTGAAAAATAATTTTCTTTTTTCATATGCCTTCCTCTCCTTTTCTGTCATCCCTTAGCTCGTTAGGTAGGTTACCCGCACTTTCCCTTTATCCATTCATCACGTACTCGATAAGGACTCTCCACAACTTCTTATCCTTTAAAGCTCTAAACCAGTGGTTCCCAAACTTTTTTTCTGTCATTTCCTCTTAGACCCAATTCAGCCATCCAGATTTCCCTCTTCAGGTGTATGAGAGAAAGAGCAGTTAAAACACACTGAGACTATTTACTAATTTATTTTTCAAATGTACAAATATACTGATCTGAACTTATTTATAAATAGAACTCTGTGTGTCTGTATGTATGTATGTGTTTGTGTGTGTGTGTCCGTTACCTAGAGACTCCGAAACGGCTGAACCGATTTTCTTGAAAATTTACAGAGTTGTACTATAAGCGGGTTATAGAAGGAGTGGTCCGATTTTATTCAAATTTGATACACTCATAGGCAAAGTCATAAGAAACGATATTCAGAAGATTCAAGCTTTCAGTTCTTACAATAGTGCAGAAAATTGATAATATATATATATATAAAAGGCAAGATGTTTGTGTTTGTCTGTTTATCTGTCTGTATGTCCTTTATACAAATCCACAATTTTTATCCGATTCCAACCAAACTTCACACAAAAATTCTTTAGGCTGAGTCTGAGCTCCAGGACCATGGATTAGTTTTAAAGCTTTCATTACACACGAGCAACGCCGGGTCATACTGCTAGTAAACTTATAGTTACAGAGTCAAGTGAATAGAGAGCAGTCAGTAACAACTAAGCATAGAGAGCGGTTAGTAACAAATAAATGAACTTTTGTTTGCTCTTCTACTTCAGAATTAAATTAGTGAGAAGGGCGATGCTGCTTCTTGTGCACCAGTGTATCAATATCAGGGTTAGTTTTGGCAAGCGCGCAACGTATGTCACATTCCACCTCCAGTCGGTTTCGTGTTTTGGGCTTGATTGTGAGTTCAGTAGAAAATCCTGACTCGCAAAGGTAGGTTGTGGAAAACAGAATGAGGATTTTCGATTATTTCCCCACTACTAGCTTCAAATTTCCCCCTGGGGGGAAAATTTCATCCAGTTTGGGAATCGCTGCTTTAAACAATGATTACCTTATTACTATATCTTCCTCTTTTTTTTTTTTGTCGTTCATTTTTACAACTGTAGGTTACTCGTAATTTCCCCCTATTCTTTACGTTGGTGACCATGGCTCTCCACAAGATTTTGTAGAGTGTTTTTTCTTCTCATGGTTACAAGCAATTGTGAAAATCTACATCGTCATTTGCAAATACTTACTGATAGGTGAGTCTTTGTCCAGGAACTTTTTTAATGATCTCCATTTTGTAGTAATAGCGTAGAGCACGAGAAAGCTTCTCGTAAGTCATCGTCGATCTGCTTTTCTGGTTACCCCACAATTTCGCTAAACCATGAGGATTAACGATACGAAAGATGAAGCGCTCTTTGTTATCCCAGCAAATGTAAGTGCTGTACTCGTTGTTCAACAGCAAGTGGTAGATAAACTCCCAGAGTAAGCGGCAATCTGAAAAGATAGACATTTTTTTAAGCACAGAAGCACATACATCTTTGTACAAATTAATTTAAACAAAACGTATAATGTCTTCCTAGGATATTTCCCAATTTTCTATGATCAGGTATATGTCGTCTCTTGAAGTTTTTTCTTCTGATCGCCTATTTTTTAAACAATTTGGACTGACATAGATAGATAGATAGATAGATAGATAGATAGATAGATAGATAGATAGATAGATAGATAGATCAGGATACTATTAGATAGATAGATAGATAGATAGATAGATAGATAGATAGATAGATAGATAATGAACAGACTGAGATAGATAGATAGATAGATAGATAGATAGATAGATATTAAGAGAAACATAGATAGATAGATAGATAGATAGATAGATAGATAGATAGATAGATAGATAGATATGAATAGACTGAGATAGATAGATAGATAGATATTAAAAGATACTTAGATAGATATTAATAGAAACACAGATAGATAGATAGATAGATAGATAGATAGATAGATAGATAGATATTAAAAGATACTTAGATATTAAGAGAAACATAGATAGATAGATAGATAGATAGATAGATAGATAGATAGATAGATAGATAGATAGATAGATAGATATAAAATGAACAGTTTCGGATAGCTAGCTAGCTAGCTAGCTAGCTAGATAGATAGATAGATAGATAGATAGATAGATAGATAGATAGATAGATAGATAGATAGATAGATAGATATGATATAAAATTAGTTTCGATAGATAGATAGATAGATAGATAGATAGATAGATAGATAGATAGATATTAAGAGAAACATAGATAGATAGATAGATAGATAGATAGATAGATAGATATTAAAAGATACTTAGATATTAAGAGAAACATAGATAGATAGATAGATAGATAGATAGATAGATAGATAGATAGATAGATAGATATTAAAAGATACTTAGATAGATATTAAGAGAAACATAGATAGATAGATAGATAGATAGATAGATAGATAGATAGATAGATAGATAGATAGATATAAAATGAACAGTTTCGGATAGATAGATAGATAGATAGATATAGATAGATAGATAGATAGATAGATAGATAGATAGATAGATAGATAGATAGATATTAAAAGATACTTAGATAGATATTAAGAGAAACATAGATAGATAGATAGATAGATAGATAGATAGATAGATAGATAGATAGATAGATAGATATAAAATGAACAGTTTCGGATAGCTAGATAGATAGATAGATAGATAGATAGATAGATAGATAGATAGATAGATAGATAGATAGATAGATAGATAGATATAAAATTAACAGTTTCTGGATAGATAGATAAAGAGATAGATAGATAGATAGATAGATAGATAGATAGATAGATAGATAGATAGATATTAAGAGAAACATAGATAGATAGATAGATAGATAGATAGATAGATAGATAGATAGATAGATATTAAGAGAAACATAGATAGATAGATAGATAGATAGATAGATAGATAGATAGATAGATAGATATTAAAAGATACTTAGATAGATATTAAGAGAAACATAGATAGATAGATAGATAGATAGATAGATAGATAGATAGATAGATAGATATTAAAAGATACTTAGATAGATATTAAGAGAAACATAGATAGATAGATAGATAGATAGATAGATAGATAGATAGATAGATAGATAGATAGATAGATCCTTGTAAATATATGATATAGAGAAACAGGACTATCCGCGTATGACTATTTATGTTCTCGCCCGTCGATTGAGCACTCTGGGGAAATGGTTGACTTTAAAAAGTGTGGCTATTCTCCGTTATTTACGCATCGTTCTCCAGCAATGGACTGAACACTCTTGACTACTGGCGTTTGTATACATTGTGTACATTATAAGCTAAAATCTAACTCCCTCCATCGTGTGCCGTTAGCTCAGAGGTAGAATCTTCTATTGATGTCTGATCGGCCGGGTTTTAATCGTGGCTGGAAACAATCGGATGTCTAACCGTACAAAGTATAACAGGGTTGTCTCCGGATGACTATATATATGTTTGAACTTTATTTTTAATAGATACTCGTATTTGGGTAGATAATTTGATTTCAATTAACAGTATATATATACCGGCCTGAATATTTTTGAGAAATTTTGTTTGGAAGCTGTCAATTTATCTGACACGTCTTGGATCGCTCGACCACGAATGATTTCACAGTCTAAACGAAGCCGAATTAAGCCTTATAAACACCAATTTTCCGATTCCTCGTAATATCCATCTCTGTTCTGAATGCGTATTTTAATGTAAACAAATGTAACTTGTATTTATAAGGCTTGATTCGGCTTCGTTCAGACTGTGAAAACATTCGTGGTCAAGCAGTCTAAGACGCTTCAGATCAATTGACGGCTTCCCGAGTGTTGTTAGAGGTCGCATGTTCGAATCCCAATGACACAAATGTTTCTAACAAACGTTCTCAAAAATATTTACGCATGATATTTTTCATATATTGACATCGCACCTGAATCTCTTTTGGTCCCAGTATTGCCTTTGTTGTTTGATAGCGTCTCTTGTTTCTGATTATCTGGTAATTCTGTTTCTCGATTCTCTTGATCCATGGGTATATCCATTTCTGAAATAGAAAATAAGTACAATATGAATGGTTTCAGTCCATCTTCAGGTTTGTAATTCCTCCACCACGCCAATTTTAAAAAAATCATTTAAAAATGTTTCGGTAACTTCCTCAAAACAAGAAGCTTTCATATTATTTACTCGTCTCCCCACGGAGGCAATATGTGATACGAAATCCTTTTAAGGTTGTTCGGCCCTGGGCTAACCCAAAAATTACCTAATCCCCGCGACAACAGTCACCGAATGTACTTCTTTTAGACAAGGTTTTTCTCATTCATGGTAATAAGGATTCCAGCCTAGTTTCAGCACCTCTCTTATTGAATTAAAGAGTGTGATAGTTGTCAGTATGTACAGGGAATTTTTATCCTTGGCGTATATGTAAATGTCGTGAATGAAGGTAGCGGTGGAGCGTGACAAAAAAGGACTACAAATAAACTTTAAGAAAACTGAATGCATGGTCATCAGCAAAAAGTGCAACCTAAAATGCCAAATACAGGTGGGGGGGGGGGGGTACCAGAATCAAGCAAGTACAAAAATTTAAATACCTAGGAAGTGTTCTAACAAGAGATGGAAAATGCGACACAGAGATCCGAAGGCGAATTGGCATGGCAAAGGACGCTTTCCAGAAGCTGAGTAAAGTACTAACACACAGGAAATTTCACTAGAAACAAAGAAAATAGTGTTGGATTGCTATGTGATGTCAGTTCTTCAATACGGCAGTGAATGCTGGACAATATCATCGAAAATGAGGACAAAACTGGAAGCAGCGGAAATGTGGCTCTACAGAAGGATGCTACGGATATCGTGGACTGAACATGCAAGCAACGATGAGGTGTTGGAAAGAATGGCAACAAAAAGGAAATTGATACTGAGCATCAGGAAGAGACAACTGAAGTTCCTGGGACACGCAATGAGGAAGGAGAGCTTGGAGAACCTGATACTGACTGGCCAGATAGAAGGAAAGAGAGACAGAGGAAGGCAGCGGAGAACATATTTACAGGGCCTGATCAGGTGGATGACGGAACGGGGGTTTCGAGGTGTAACAGGAGCAAACATACTAAGAGCCACAAGGGATAGGGAGACGTGGAGAAACATGATCGCCTACGTGCTGAAGGGACAGGGCGCATAGAAGAAGAAGATATGTAAATTTATAAGCATTTCACATTAACCTGACCTTGCGT
>JBBBDQ010000463.1:105000-200000 GCA_037127315.1 Ascarosepion bandense
ACCGGGGTATTCAACGTGATAGGCCGTAAGCTGTACAGGTGTAAGAGGAGGAAGTAAAAACTATAGATTATGAAGACATGGAGAATAGATAACAGTTAAGTTTAGACTTGAAGATGTTAAGATTTTAGTGGTCATTGAAGCATCCCCTCGGGAGTCTGAATGAGAATGTTGTATGAACGTAATTGAATGAGGTAAGAACTACAGATTATGAGGATATAAAAGATAAATTACAGTTGACTCTAGACTTGAAGATGATAAGATTGTAGTGGTCAGTGAAGCATCCCCTCGGGAGTCTGAATGAGAATGTTGTATGAACGTAATAGAATGAGGTAAGAACTACAGATTATGAGGATATAAAAGATAGATTACAGTTGACTCTAGATTTGAAGATGTTAGGATTGTAGTGGTCAGTGAAGCATCCCCTCGGGAGTCTGAATGAGAATGTTCTACGAACGTAATAGAATGAGGTAAGAACTACAGATTATGAAGATATAAAGGATAGATTACATTTGACTCTAGACTTGAAGATGTTAAGATTGTGGTGGTCAGTGAAGCATCCCCTCGGGAGTCTGAATGAGATTGTTGTATGAACTTAAGTTAAGAAGTGCAGATTACGAGGATATGGAGGATATATAATATTATGAGAATATAATAAAAATTATTGATGGTTTAAAAAATAGAGAAAAAATAAAGACTTACTTGGAGTGTTGTTTAACGATTTATTTATATTATAATCGATTTGCTGTAGAGAAGGCACAGTTGTCACGGGTGACGTCAGAGGTGGCGTAAGGAATGGACCAGAAGGGGAATTGGCGGCAGTCGTGGAAATCTTTTGATTACCAGCCATTAGCATGAAAGGTGGCGACTGGATTGTCGTTTGCAGAGCTATCAGATAAAAAAATATAAGAAAGATATATCATTTCCATTTATATATATATATATATATATATATATATATTTAATCATTTCACCCCAAGCAAGGCATTCCACTGTCACTATTGCACTTTCACATCGGGGAAAGTGATGAGAAAGAGTGGTTAGGGGGTTACATCGGGGAAAGTGATGCGAAAGATTGGTTAGGGGGGGGGGTTACATAGGGGAAAGTGATGAGAAAGAATGGTTAGGGGTTTGCATAGGGGAAAGTGATGAGAAAGAGTGGTTAGGGGGTTTACATAGGGGAAAGTGAAGAGAAAGAGTGGTTAGGGGGTAACATAGGGGAAAGTAATGAGAAAGATTGGTTAGGGGGTTACATAGGGGAAAGTGATGAGAAAGAGTGGTTAGGGGGTTACATAGAGGAAAGTGATGAGAAAGATTGGTTAGGGGTTACATAGGAGAAACTGATGAGAAAGAGTGGTTAGGGGGTTACATCGGGGAAAGTGATGAGAAAGAGTGGTTAGGGGGTTACATAGGGGAAAGTGATGAGAAAGATTGGTTAGGGTGTTACATAGGGGAAAGTGATGAGAAAGAGTGGTTAGGGAGTTAAATAGGGGAAAGTGATGAGAAAGAATGGTTAGGGGGTTACATAGGGGAAAGTGATGAGAAAGAGTGGTTAGGGGGTTACATCGGGGAAAGTGATGAGAAAGAGTGGTTAGGGGGTTACATAGGGGAAAGTGATGAGAAAGAATGGTTAGGGGGTTACATAGGGGAAAGTGATGAGAAAGAGTGGTTAGGGGGTTACATAGGGGAAAGTGATGAGAAAGAGTGGTTAGGGGGTTACATAGGGGAAAGTGATGAGAAAGATTGGTTAGGGAGTTACATAGGGGAAAGTGATGCGAAAGATTGGTTAGGGGGTTACATAGAGGAAAGTGATGAGAAAGATTGGTTAGGGGGTTACATAGGGGAAAGTGATGAGAAAGAGTAGTTAGGGGGTTACATAGGGGAAAGTGATGAGAAAGAGTGGTTAGGGGGTTACATCGGGGAAAGTGATGAGAAAGAGTGGTTAGGGAGTTAAATAGGGGAAAGTGATGAGTAAGAGTGGTTAGGGGGTTACATAGGGGCAAATGATGCGAAAGAGTGGTTAGGGGGGTTACATAGGGGAAAGTGATGAGAAAGATTGGTTAGGGGGTTACATAGGGGAAAGTGATGAGAAAGATTGGTTAGGGGGTTACATAGGGGAAAGTGATGAGAAAGATTGGTTACGGGGTTACATAGGGGAAAGTGATGAGAAAGAGTGGTTAGGGGGTAACATAGGGGAAAGTGATGCGAAAGATTGGTTAGGGGGTTACATAGAGGAAAGTGATGAGAAAGATTGGTTAGGGGGTTACATAGGGGAAAGTGATGAGAAAGAGTGGTTAGGGGGTTACATCGGGGAAAGTGATGAGAAAGAGTGGTTAGGGGGTTACATAGGGGAAAGTGATGAGAAAGAATGGTTAGGGGGTTACATAGGGGAAAGTGATGAGAAAGAGTGGTTAGGGGGTTACATAGGGGAAAGTGATGCGAAAGAGTGGTTAGGAGGTTACATAGGGGAAAGTGATGAGAAAGATTGGTTAGGGAGTTACATAGGGGAAAGTGATGCGAAAGATTGGTTAGGGGGTTACATAGAGGAAAGTGATGAGAAAGATTGGTTAGGGGGTTACATAGAGGAAAGTGATGAGAAAGAATGGTTAGGGGGTTACATAGGGGAAAGTGATGAGAAAGATTGGTTAGGGAGTTACATAGGGGAAAGTGATGCGAAAGATTGGTTAGGGTGTTACATAGAGGAAAGTGATGCGAAAGATTGGTTAGGGGGTTACATAGAGGAAAGTGATGAGAAAGAATGGTTAGGGGGTTACATAGGGGAAAGTGATGAGAAAGAGTGGTTAGGGGGTTACATAGGGGAAAGTGATGCGAAAGAGTGGTTAGGAGGTTACATAGGGGAAAGTGATGAGAAAGATTGGTTAGGGAGTTACATAGGGGAAAGTGATGCGAAAGATTGGTTAGGGGGTTACATAGAGGAAAGTGATGAGAAAGAGTAGTTAGGGGGTTACATAGGGGAAAGTGATGAGAAAGAGTGGTTAGGGAGTTAAATAGGGGAAAGTGATGAGAAAGAGTGGTTAGGGGGTTACATAGGGGCAAATGATGCGAAAGAGTGGTTAGGGGGGTTACATAGGGGAAAGTGATGAGAAAGATTGGTTAGGGGGTTACATAGGGGAAAGTGATGAGAAAGATTGGTTAGGGGGTTACATAGGGGAAAGTGATGAGAAAGATTGGTTACGGGGTTACATAGGGGAAAGTGATGAGAAAGAGTGGTTAGGGGGTAACATAGGGGAAAGTGATGCGAAAGATTGGTTAGGGGGTTACATAGAGGAAAGTGATGAGAAAGATTGGTTAGGGGGTTACATAGGGAAAGTGATGAGAAAGAGTGGTTAGGGGGTTACATCGGGGAAAGTGATGAGAAAGAGTGGTTAGGGGGTTACATAGGGGAAAGTGATGAGAAAGAGTGGTTAGGGGTTTGCATAGGGGAAAGTGATGAGAAAGAGTGGTTAGGGGCTTACATAGGGGCAAATGATGCGAAAGAGTGGTTGGGGGGTTACATAGAGGAAAGTGATGAGGAAGAGTGGTTGGGGGTTACATAGAGGAAAGTGATGAGAAAGAGTGGTTAGATATAGGAAATGTCAGAAGGAGGGTGATAAACGGGTGAGGATACTGAGGATGAGGGTTGGGTAGATGGGAAGAGTGTTTGAGAGAATGGATGCGAGTTAGTGTGCTAGGAGGTGTTTATTGATCTTACATTTAAACTCCTGGAGATTGAAGTTGTCGGGAAAGTAAGTGTATGGAATGGAATTCCACAGGAGGGAAGTACAAGAAAATAAGCTGTTGGAGTAGAAATTGCGGTTACATCTTATCTGTTTCACTGTAAAAGGGTGGGACCTAGTTGATAATCTAGTATCTCGTTCAAACACATGCCTAGGGGGCACCAGCGAACTAAGTTCATCGGAGCAGAAGCTGTGAAAGTATTTATAGTAGAGGCACAGGGAAGCCACGTTACGCCGGTAAGCGAATAAGTGAAGGCGGTCTGCCAAGTCGGTATCGATCACATTACAGTTTCTCCGTTGTATTTTGTATTTTGTCATATATAGAAAAAGGAACGGTATTATGGTAAAGAACTGATAGTCTGGGAAAATTCCTTCAGAAGATTGTTTTTGGAATGACTGAACACAGACAAAAACAAGCATCGTTTCCACAGAATGGTTCACAACAAAATTTGGAGTAGTTTTTGACAAGACACAGCCTTTTAAGTGATGAATTCAAATATTCTGCCCGTTTCTCACAAACGAAACGTCACAATCCTCTCACTACTGCATCGCTATTTCCATGGCAAATGTTCAAACGAGCTACATTCTTTTGTTCCACCAGTTCAGACCTTTACAGCTAAGCCTCTCACTACTCTATCGCTATTTCCATGGCAAATGTTCAAACGAGCTACTTTCTTTTGTTCCACCAGTTCAGACCTTTACAGCTAAGCCTCTCACTACTCTATCGCTATTTCCATGGCAAATGTTCAGACGAGCTACATTCCTTAGTTCCACCAGTTCAGACCTTTACAGCTAAGCCTCTCACTACTCTATCGCTATTTCCATGGCAAATATTCAGACGAGCTACATTGCTTATATTGAAAATCGATAATTGAAAAAATTTGGTTATAGAAGGAGTGGTCCGATTTTTAATCAGATTTGATACACTCATAGACAAAGACATAAGAAACGATATTCAGAAGTTTCAAGGTTGCAGTTCTTACAATAGTGCAGAAAATCGATAATATATATATATATATATATATATATATATATATATATATATATATATAAAAGGCAAGATGTTTGTGTGTGTGTCTGTTTATCTGCCTGTATGTCTGTATTTTTTCAGCCCTTTTATTTGAGTTTTTGCTTCGGGTTTGGCTCTAAGTAGGTATAATTGTAGTTCTTAGTCTCGGCCATGATACCATTTACTCAGAGGACTTATTTAGCCTTCAAAATTCAGTTTACGATGAAAAAAAACTTATTTGATATCGATACCAGGAAATCAAAATTTGACTTACATCCATTCATTTTTCTTTCAGTCTATGGTTTCGCTTTAACTGGAAACAACTATTGCTTTTTAGTCGTTCATGCCAACGTCCAAAGGGTGTGAGCTCCAGGACCATGGATTAGTTTTAAAGCATTCATTACACCCGAGCAACGACGGGCTATACTGCTAGTATATATATATATATATATATATATATATATATATATATATATATATATATATACTAGGTGCGATTGGTAAATTGTCGCACTTATTTTATTTCAAATATTCTTTAGGCTGATTCTGAGTTCCAGGACCATGGATTAGTTTTAAAGCTTTCATTACACCCGAGCAACGCCGGGCTATACTGCTAGTAAAACATCTTCACATTTCTTACTACTCACGGATCCACTAGTGACTTACTATTTTATTGTTATCTGATTAACCGAATAAAATTGCAAAACAAACTTACGTGTTGGTGAGCTGAATCCATTACTTCTTGGTTTAAGGACAGGCACTGTGAATGTAAAGATAGTCGTAGGTTTAGTCATAGAAATAAAGAGGAACATTTGCAGTTTAAATAATACGAAATTGCTGTAAACAGGACAACGTGTGTTTGCATGTTAATTCGAAACAGTTGACATTACTTGAAAATTATCATATAACGGTATTTCTACAAATATTTTCATGGTGAGCTTTTTACCCCGGTGCCTCGCTCATGTCAACTGAAGCGTACTACTAAATTGGCATTTAGGTCCCACCCTTTTACCGTTGAAATAGTTAAATGTAACCACTATTCCTATTCTAACGCCTCTGGAAGTCCCTGCCGTTTACTTGCTTTCCTGATAGCTACAATCTCCAAAAATTTAAATGCAACAGCAATTACCATCTTCTATCTTCTTGAATGTCATTAATCTTATATTCTTCCTTCAATTCGTTCTGTACCCAGTTTTTTTCTCTTCCCTGATAGCTACAATCTCAAAAAAATTAAATGCAACAGCAATTACCATCTTCTATCTACTTGAATCTCATTACTCTTTTAGTCTTTCTTCAATTCGTTCTGTACCCAGTCTTTTCTCTTCCCTGATAGCTACAATCTCAAAAAATTTAAATGCAACAGCAATTACCATCTTCTATCTACTTGAATCTCATTACTCTTTTAGTCTTTCTTCAATTCGTTCTGTACCCAGTCTTTTCTCTTCCCTGATAGCTACAATCTCTAAACATTTAAATGCAACAGCAATTACCATCTTCTATCTACTTGAATCTCATTACTCTTTTAGTCTTTCTTCAATTCGTTCTGTACCCAGTCTTTTCTCTTCCCTGATAGCTACAATCTCTAAACATTTAAATGCAACAGCAATTACCATCTTCTATCTACTTGAATCTCATTACTCTTTTAGTCTTTCTTCAATTCACTTTGTACCCTGTCTTTTCTCTTCCCTGATCTCCAAAAACTTAAATGCAACTTCGATTCTCGTCTTCTATCTTTTTGAATCCCATTCATCTTTTATCCTTTCATCAACATCCCCTCTACCCAGTCTTTTCTCTCACTGTTGTTGAATATTGGTTAATTTGTGGTATCTGTTTATGATTGACGTTTGGGCAGTCTCATCGGCACAGTTGTATAATTGAATGTTGGTCTGTGTAAGGAGCATGTTTGTCATTTGTACAAATACCACCCAGTCAATTCTGAACTTTCGGAATTGTCTGAATGGATTTGGGGAAGTTTAACTGCAGGGGCCTTTGTGTCGCTATTTAATGTCAAAGGCTGTTTTACAAATGAGTGACTAGGCAGAAGATTTCCCACGCAGTAAGTTGCAATTACTTTCTGCGGTAGACTGGTTACCAACCAAGGCTACAGAACCCAATCTGTCCTGCTATTTAAATAATACCTGGTGGGAGAAAAGACGGATTATATTATATTATTATATGAGGTTTATAGCCTATCACGTTGCATACAACGGTTCTCGCCCGATCAGCGAAGTTAAGCAACGTTGAGCCTAGCAGTATAGCACGGCGTTGCTCGGGTGTAATGAAAGCTTAAAAACTAATCCATGGTCCTTGAACTCAGACTCAGCCTAAAGAATATTTGAAATAATAAAATAATTGCGACAATTTACCAAGCACCTAATATATATATATACTATCAGTATAGCCCGGCGTTGCTCGGATGTAATGAAAGGTTTAAAACTAATCCATGGTCCTGGAGCTCAGACTCTTTGGACGTTGGCACGAAAGACTAAAATGCAATAGTCGTTTCCAGTTAAAGCGAAACCGTAGACTGAAAGAAAAATGAATGGATGTAAGTCAAATTTTGATATCCTGGTATCGATATCAAATAAATTTTTTTCGTCGTAAACTGAATTTTGAAGGCTAAATAAGTCCTCTGAGTAAATGGTATCATGGCTGAGACTAAGAACTACGATTATACCTACGAAGCAAAAACTAAAATAAAAGGGCTGAAAAACCGATTTTGATCAGACCCGGTAGGATATCGGGGTATCGATTTCCAATATCGGAGTCAAGTAAGTCATCCAAGGATAGAACTGCAACCTTGAAACTTCTGAATATCGTTTCTTATGTCTTTGTCTATGAGTGCATCAAATTTGATTAAAATCGGACCACTCCTTTTACAACCCGATTTTTTCGATTATCGATTTTCAATATTCAAAACCTAGCTAAGAACACTGGCAGACGCTTATAGTACAACTGTGTAAATTTTCAAGAAAATCGGTTCAGCCGTTTCGGAGTCTATAGGTAAGGGACACACACACACACACACACACACACACACACACACACAGACGCACACACACAGACAAAGTTCCATTTATAAATAAGTTTAGATTTAGATACACACTCCAATATAAACGAATAAATAATAGGAAAAAATAATGTTTAAATTAGTATACTCTTTAAAGAACATTCTTCTACCTGGTTTTGAAATACCCATGGTTTAGTAGAGGTGTAACTTTATTTGATGGTCAGTGTTCCTGGGTTAAATAATGTAACAATTCAACTGATGGACTCACAAGGCAATCGGGACACATCAACGTGGTGTAATGTCTAACAATCTTGTCTCGCTTGAACCTATTACAATTAAGTAGTGAGTTCGATTCTCACTGGATACCCGGCTTTGTGATACATCCTTAGAAAATTTACTCACTAGGCAATTGTTTTTTAATCAACATCTGAAGGGCATTGTATAAAACGTCTCCGGCTTCCGGCGATCTTTGCATGAAGTCGTCTCTGTTCAGCAAACAAACGGCGCGACCTGACAAGAAAGAAAATAATATCGATTAAAATGAGTCTTTTTTTTTTTTTTTTTTTTTTTAATAAATGCAGGCAATAAAACAAGAATTATGTTAATCATTCTTAATCTAACGGGGAGTGTCTAACCGAAAACTGTACCCAAGAAAAGTTTTCAAAGAGTGCGAGAAGATCTGTTAGTTAAATGCCATACGTGACACGCTTTTGGGCGATCTATCATCTCTCAAAAAGAGACATGACTGACTGGGCAGAAGATTTTCCCGCAGTAGGTTGCCATTACTTTTTGCGGTAGACTGGTTGCCAATCAAGGCCATAGAACCCATTCTGTCCTACTATTTAACCCATAGCTGGAGGGAGAAGAGATAAATTCATACCTTTCTCAAGGATATTTGCGCGTAAGAGAATGGAACGAATTTAGCTGGGATTCGAACTCAACACTCCGACTTCTCCGACTTCCGATATTCCCAGCCGATATCCATTACGACACAGCACAATTTACCCTTCTTCTTCTTCTTCTTCTATGTGCCCTGTCCCTTCAGGACATAGGCGATTATGGTTCTCCACGTCTCCCTACCCCTTGTGGCTTTTAGTATGTTTGCTCCTGTTACACCTCGCAACCCCCGTTCCGTCATCCACCTGATCAGGCCCTGCAAATATGTTATCCGCTGCCTTCCTCTATCACTTTTCCTTCTATCTGGCCAGTCGTATCAAGTTTATGTTATTCTGCTCCGTAAATACAATTTCGGATAATGTGCGTTGTTGTGCAGTGGATATCGGCTCGGAACGGCAAATCGGGAAGACAAGTTCGAATTCCAGTTGAATTTCTTCCAATCACTTACCCACAAATACCCTTGGGAAAGGTATTAATACATCTCTTCCCTCCAGTTATGGGTTAAATAATAGGACAGATTGGGTTCTATAGTCTTGGCTGGCAACCAGTCTACTGCAGAAAGCAATGGTAACCTACTGCAGGATAATCTTCTGCGTAGTCAGTCATGTCTCTTTCGAGACATGATCGCCCAAAGCGTGAATCACGTATGGCACTTAACTGACTGAATGAAGATAATAGTTGGAAATATAAGTAAATCTTTTATTTGGCAAAACGTGGGGGATAAGTTTTCTATTGTTATTAAGTAATAAACTGATCCCCCACTAATTACTACCTATGAATACAATCCGTCTCTTGTCTCTACAGCTATAGTTTAAACAGCAGGATAGAAAATCTTCTGCCCAGTCAGTCATGTCTCTTTTGGGACATGATCGCCCAAAGCGTGTATCACGTATGGCACTTAACTGACTGAATGAAGATAATAGTTAAAAACAAAAGGAAAGATTCTACTTGGCAAAAAGGCAGGGATCAGTTTTCTATTATTATTAAGTAAGAAAATGATCCCCCATTAATTACTAATTATTATTACAATTCGTCTCTTCTCTCTTCAGCTATAGTTTAAAGAGCGGGATAGAAAATCTTCTGCCCAGTCAGTCATGTCTCTTTCGAGACATGATCACCCAAAGCGTGAATCACGTATGGCACTTAACTGACTGAATGAAGATAATAGTTGGAAACACAAGTAAAGCTTCTACTGGGCAAAAAAGTGGGGGATCAGTTTTCTATTGTTATTAAGTAATAAACTGATCCCCCTACTAATTACTACTTATTAATACAATCCGTCTCTTCTCCCTTCAGCTATAGTTTAAAGAGCAGGATAAAAAATCTTCTGCCTAGTCAGTCATGTTTCTTTCAATACATGATCGCCCAAGTGTGTATCACGTATGGCACTTAACTGACTGAATGAAGACAATAGAAACATAAGTAATGCTTCTACAAGGTAAAAAGTGGGGGATCAGATTTCTATTGTTATTAAGTAATAAACTGATCCCCCACTAATTACTACTTATTAATTTAAACCACCTCTTCTCCCTTCAGCTATAGTTTAAAGAGCAGGATAGAAAATCTTCTGCCCAGTCAGTCATGTCTCTTTCGAGACATAATCGCCCAAAGCGTGTATCACGTATGGCACTTAACTGACTGAATGAAGATAATAGAAACATAAGTAATGCTTCTACAAGGCAAAAAGTGGGGGATCAGATTTCTATTGTTATTAAGTAATAAACTGATCCCCCACTAATTACTACTTATTAATTTAAACCACCTCTTCTCCCTTCAGCTATAGTTTAAAGAGCAGGATAGAAAATCTTCTGCCCAGTCAGTCATGTCTCTTTCGAGACATGATCACCCAAAGCGTGAATCACGTATGGCACTTTACTGACTGACTGAAATACAATTTCACTTATTTTACAAATTCGTTATTTCTGTTTAGATAATGAAAATGTTTCTTTAATGTACAAAAAAAAAAACACATTTATTCTTCCAACCATTCATTCAACTTCCTGATATTTTAAACTGTGGGAACTTCGGTTGTGTTTGGCACAAGGCCAATTTGACAAATATAGCCGAGGCCCCTACAATAAAACAAGGATTAGGAGGGATAGCTGAGAGACAAAACATGTTAATAGCCCCCAAAGGATAAAAGGTTGTCGAGAGACAATGAACGCCTACGTCCTGAAGGGACACAGCGTATTAAACGAGAATAATAAGACTGCTTACCGTTCATGTTAAATCTTTCAGGAGAGACAGAATCAATAGAAAATTCTTCAGCACACCATGCCAGCCAAGCGCCTACTTCTTCTTTGCTCCACTGGTTCGGTGGTTTTGCTATCATAAATAAAAATAAATAAATAAATAAATAAAATAATAAAACACAGCCTTTCAGAATCGTAGAAAAAAGCAGTCACTGAGACCTCAATTTTTATTTTATTCAAAACTGGCTAGAATTATTTTTTAAATTTTGTATTCAAATATATTAACCAACTCTGGAATTCCCTTCCGTTTACTTGCTTCCTCGACAGCTACAATCTCCAAAAATTTAAATGTAAAATCAAGAGTCATCTCCTATCTCACTAACCTGCATCTTCTCTCTCATGCTCCTTTCTCCGTCCACTCCACTTTCATCAGTATTCTCATCCTTCTCTTACCCACTTCCTGACACCCCCTATAACCTGTCACTCTTTCTCATAACTTTCCTTCTATGCAACCCCCTACAAAACAGTGGTAGTAAAATGCCTTGCTTGGGGCGATATGATTATAAAAAAAATTGGCAGACGATAAATTATTGTCAATCATAACGGTAAAATTTTATTCTAAAATAATAATCTTAGAATATAATTTTGGAGGCTTAGTTCTGAATATGATCGACAATAATCCCCCTCCTTAAAAGGGACATTTCGAAATTGGGAAAATATAGGGTGTTGAGATCTCATCAAATTTTATTCTGCAAAAATTTAAATGTAAAGTTATTCACAATCTACTGCCCCCCTTGTTACTCTTTTCTATCACATTATTGGTTTTGTTCCTAATTTTTCACACTTTGTAACCCCATGTGTTTTAGTGGCTTTACTGCTTCTCATGGGGTGAAAACGATTAAACAAAAAGAACGGAATACCAAGCTGGCCTCTTTTGGTAGGCAAAAGTGAGGCTGTAAATGCAGACCATTGGTGTTTTAGAGGAAGCCAGTTTGCTGGGTTAATGTGTTTGAGAACGGTACCGAAAGAACGAACGAACAAGAGAGAAATCTCCCAGAATACTGCCGAGTTTAAAATCCCAAGAACACATTGATATAATGTTCAACGTTCGCTTAAGCCTTTTACAGCGCACGAACGTGCAAGCCAGACGGATACAACGAACAAAAAAATTCATTTTAAAAGGATAATCATATAATAATTCTGCTTGTGTCTTCCTTAATTAGTTACATAGTTCCTCCTTCCGTTACGCCACTAAAGATAACACACTTACTCTCTACACGAGCTTTTCCTTCCTCTCTATCTTTTTATAATTTATCAACGCTACTCTCACCTTTCTCTCACCTTTGTCAAACGAAATGGTAGTAAAGAGTGAGAGAGTAGGAGAAAAGAGCCTATAGAATTGCCGTAGCAGTAGCAGCTTAAGCTGGTGGTTGTAGCAGTAATTGTGTGTATATGTGTGCGTACTGTAAAATATAGTAAAAATAGGTAGGTTTGTTGTTGTATCCCGCGACCTAAAAACAAAATATCTGGCCTCTACACCACTGGCCATTACTCAGTTGGTCTTTTCTGCTTACAATGGACACAGGAGCCATGATTTTTCAGTAATAAAAAAACATTCTCTCTTTCAAAATCTTTCACAAAATAGCGTACAGTATTTTGATTATGGTCTGTGCATACGCGGCTTAATATAAGATTACAGGAAAGTAGCTTATATGGACATTAATTTAATAGATACTAGCAGTATAGCCCGGCGTTGCTCGGGTGTAATGAAAGCTTTAAAACTAATCCATGGTTCTAGAGCTCAGACTCTTTGGACATTGGCACGAAAGACTAAAAAGCAATAGTTGTTTCCAGCTAAAGCGAAACCGTAGACTGAAAGAAAAATGAATAGATGTAAGTCAAATTTTGATTTCCTGCTATCGATATCAAATAAGTTTTTTTCGTCGTAAATTGAATTTTGAAGGCTAAATAAGTCCTCTGAGTAAATGGTAACATGGCTGAGACTAAGAACTACGATTATACCTACGAAGCAAAAACTAAAATAAAAGGACTGAAAAAATACAGACATACAGGCAGATAAACAGATACACATACAAACATCTTGCCTTTTATATATATATATATATATATATATATATATATATATATATATATATATATTATCGATTTTCTGCCCTATTGTAATTTACTGCAACCTTGAAACTTCTGAATATCGTTTCTTATGTCTTTGTCTATGAGTGTATCAAATTTGATTAAAATCGGACCATTTCTTCTATAACCGGATTTTTTCGATTATCGATTTTCGATATTTATCGGGGGTACCTCGACACAAAACCTAGCTAAGAAAACTAACAGACGCTTGTAGTACAACTGCGTAAATTTTCAAGACAATCGGTTCAGCCGTTTCGGAGTCTATAGGGAAAGGACACACACACAGACAAAGTTCTATTTATAAATAAGTTTAGATTTTAATAAAATTCCACTCTGTGTTATCGTTATTTTATTATCCAATACCTTTATGTTTGAAGATGTTACTATCATTTGTAATATGACAAAGTAGAATTTTTCCAGGAAATCATAATTATCCTTCCGTGGAAATTCCACTGGTTCCGCTAGTTCTTATGATTGTTTGCCCTTGAATTATATAGACGGCTATCTTAACCGACTGGGTTACATTGACGTGCCTTAACCGGCTCGGTCTCGAAGAATCTTTGCCAATCGATCAAGCTCTGAATGATACATTTAACCGAGATTCTTCCCCTCGAAATAGATTCCACGAGATTCCTCCCCTCGACATAGATTCCACGAGATTCTCCCTCTCGACATAGATTCCACGAGATTCCTCACCTGACATAGATTCCACGAGATTCTTCCCCTCGACATAGATTTTACGAGATTCTTCCACTCGACATAGATTACACGAGATTCTTCCCCTCGACATAGATTACACGAGATTCTTCCCCTCGACATAGATTCCACGAGATTCTTCCCCTCGAAATAGATTCCACGAGATTCTTCCCCTCGACATAGATTCCACGAGATTCCTCCCCTCGACATAGATTACACGAGATTCTTCCCCTCGACATAGATTCCACGAGATTCTTCCCCTCGACATAGATTACACGAGATTCTTCCCCTCGACATAGATTCCACGATATTCTTCCCCTCGAAATAGTTTCCACGAGATTCTTCTCCTCCACATAGATTCCACGAGATTCCTCCCCTCGACAGAGATTCCACGAGATTCTTCACCTCGACCTAGATTCCACGAGATTCCTCCCCTCGAGATAGATTCCACGAGATTCTTCCCCTCGAAATACATTCCACGAGATTACTCCCCTCGACATAGATTCCACGAGATTCTTCCCCTCGAAATAGATTCCACGAGATTCTTCCCCTCGAAATAGATTCCACGAGATTCTTCCCCTCGACATAGATTCCACGAGATTCCTCCCCTCGACATAGATTATACGAGATTCCTCCCCTCGACATAGATTCCACGAGATTCTTCCCCTCGAAATAGATTCCACGAGATTCTTCCCCTCGACATAGATTCCACGAGATTCTTCCCCTCGACATAGATTACACGAGATTCATCCCCTCGAAATAGATTCCACGAGATTCTTCCCCTCGAAATAGATTCTACGAGATTCTTCCCTCGACATAGATTCCACGAGATTCTTCCCCTCGACATAGATTCCACGAGATTCTTCTCCTCGACTTAGATCACACGCTCAGTTTCGTACCCAAACGTAAACAAAGCAATATCTGATGAAGTAATGGATTTTTAATAATTAATTCGGCAGATGTTATCACTTTAAACGTTATTTTTAGTAGATATTCGTTTATGCGTTGCTGTTTCGTTTATTTATAAAACAGGGTGTTTATTTATTTTTGATTTCCTGAATGTTCGAGAAATCTTATTAAAGAAGAGAGTGCATATTTTTCGTTAATAATATTTATCGAATATTGATAATAACCGTGAGTTCTGCCCGGATAGTACCGACTCACCCTAAGTGTAAACAAGATTACCAATAACTGACCTAGACTAAAAAAAAAGAACAAGACAATATAGTTATAAATATGAACGTCAGAATGACAACAATCTAACTTCGTAGATTAAACAAAGGTTTTAGTTCCAAAAAGGTTATTTGGATAGCAGACACCTGACGAAGTAGGGTATAAAAATCGAAACGTTGTGATCATAAGAAAAATGAGGATATTATTACGACTGTAAATAATGATATCTCGGCAACCAGGAATTTAGACAGAAGATCTGATATAACTTGTTGCTGATTTCCTAGCTGAGGCAAGTCGAGTAACCTTGAAAGTGACAGTCAAATTAAGTTCCGCCATTATTTGATAACACGACATTTCTCCGTAATCAATAAGTAGAACCCGCAAACACTTAAAACGTGGCCATAGAAGATAAGCGCGATGTACAATAAGGGAATTTGGATTATTTATTCTCGATTATGATAAGACAGATGAGGTCATTAGTCCTACCGAAAATAATGTATGCAATAAAATCGACATGAGGGCAAGTAAGAAAAATGATCCACACAGTCACCATGACATATCTTTCGGTTTGTTTAACTGCGTTCTGTTCCTTATGGGTAGTACGCTTGTGGTCACGTGATCGAAGTTTGAGCTTGATCGCGCCAATTTTTCTCGCTGCCTTTGCAGCAGAAATATGGCAGTTCCGCTAGCAGGATGGACCAAGGGGGAACAAAGGGAAAATTTGATCCGATTTTTCAGGTCAAACGATTTACTTAGGGGATGAAATTAATCTAAGCTTTTAACAGAATACTAAACCATGCCACACAAGCAGAAATTCTCGGTTAGGGTTACGGTTAGAAATTAGGGTTAGAAATTCTCGGTTAGGGTTACGGTTAGAAATTAGGGTTAGAAATTCTCGGTTAGGGTTACGGTTAGAAATTAGGGTTAGAAATTCTCGGTTAGGGTTACGGTTAGAAATTAGGGTTAGAAATTCTCGGTTAGGGTTACGGTTAGAAATTAGGGTTAGAAATTCTCGGTTATGGCTGACATACAATTTCAGTGACCAACTAACCCTTTATATCTGGCCATCTAACTCCCTTGGATTATTATATGTGGGGTGATGTTGAGCGAGAGACAAAGAAAACTCCTTGTAACACCAAAAATGAACTGAACACAAGGAGTATTACAGTATATACCAACTTAAACAAGGTAACCGTCCAGAAGAGTTACAGGAGATTCCGGAGTCATCTGGAGGCCGTGATTGAAGCCAATGAAAATTTTAGTGAATACATTTACTCTTTAGTATTTCAAGATAATTTTTGTGTAATTTTGGTAAATTTATCTGTTAACCCTTTGTTGCACATTGGTTACAATTGTAACCAATATGCAACAAAAGGTTAAAATGAGATGTCAGTGTTATTTTCATTTTAGTGTAAATTAGACAACATAGCACCCTATATATATATATTGTCATCCGCAGACAGATCTGTTTCGCCGTATCACAGCTCATCAGTACGGTTAGACTCCGATTGCTTTCTTACCCGGGATTGAAACCGACCGAAATGACGTCAGTCGGCAACTACCCCTGGGCTATGGGCGTTCAGTGGAAGTAGGCAGACTTTTTAGCGCATATCATTATACGTGCCCAATCTATATATATATATATAGAGAGAGAGAGATTCTGTAAGTGTTCTTGATGGATGTGCGTTGTGGTGCAGTTGAATGCCCTGCAGTTACTTACGCGCTAATACCCTTGGGAAAAATATTAATCAGTCCCTTCCCCCCGGTTATGGGTTAAATAACAGGACAGATTGGGTTCTATAGCCAGAGTTATAATTAAATAAAATGCATACCTAAGCGCTGTGGAGCGTACTTAGGGCACAGTGAAAACAATAATATCACTGTTGGCCATCCACGGCATCCCTGACTGTCTCCGGTAAGTCTCGCCTATGTCGTGCCCCCAGACCCAGATGGAATAGAAAGAGAGAACGAGGCTGACGACCGTGCATAACTCTACCTCACTTAAATCCAATTAAAACGCAAGCCATGACTTCTACCTACAAGTCGTGTTCTTTCACGCCTGCGAGGTACGAACATCATATATATATATATATATATATATATATATATATACTTATGAATTCAAAGTACATTTAATTCATAATTATATGATTATATTATGCCCTACAATATTTATTGTATTGAGCACTGTTTATAAAAAAACTGAAATGCCAGGGAACTCAAAATCGTAAAACTTTGTGTCTTCTTCTTCCTGGATTAACGCTCTCACACACTGATTGATCACTCTGGGAGAATAGTAAACTTTGAAAAAACAGTAGCTACTCTAGCATAGTTCATTCAGTAATGAATGAGAACACTCTCAGTTACTGGCGTGTGTTCACATGGTATATCACACGCTAAAAGTCTTCCTTCTTCTACCGAGCGCCCATAGCTCAGAAGTAGAATCGCCGACTGATGTCAATTCACCAGGTTTCAATCCTGGTTTTCTAACCGCACTGATAAGCTGTGATTCAGCGAAACAGATCTCTATGCGAATGACTATATATATATATATATATATAAAAGAAATAATAACTATACTCGAGTCGAAAAAGCTTCCACGGATATACGAAGAAGGGAATAAACGGTTTTAAAAAAAGAAAGAGGAGCTATGTACACAAACATCAGTCAAAAATGCTCAGACCGAGTCAGCACGTAGCCCAAAGAAAAAACCCCGACACGAGCAATCAACTAACAAAAAAGAGCTCAGTAATTAGGTAGAGCGGAATAAAGAAAGAATACATAGCGAGCCAGACAATCTGCCTTGTTTTGACCTAGACGGATCGTCAGGGAAAGCTGGCCATCTTTCCCTGACGATCTGTTTAGGTCAAACCTAGGTAGGTTGTCTGGCTCGTTAGGTATTCTTTATATATATATATATATATAAGAACAGAAACTGAGGTCAGTATATATATATATGTGTGTATATATATATATATATATTAGCTTAATGCAAAATATTTGTCATTTTAACTTGCATTAAAGCTATCAAAGCTTTGTTTTCAACCTGATATTGAGCACTTTAAGATAAAAAAAACTATTCTTGCCAAAATAACTTTTTATCAGTAAAACCACTGAAGAAACAACAATTTTGGCGCTACAAATTATCACAACTCAACATTTTATATATATGTATATTTAGACAGCAAACTTTCAGTTAAGAACCGAAAATGAATATTTTATCAATTATTTATTTAATTTTTCCACGATTCTAACATACTTTATATATATATATATATATATATATATATATATATATATATATATATATAAAGTATAAACTTATTTATAAATGGAACTATGGAACTGCGTGTGTGTGTGTGTGTGTGTGTGTGTGTCTGTTACCTGGAGACTCCGAAACGACCGAATCGATTTTCTTGAAAATTTTCACAGTTGTACTATAAGCGTCTGCGATTGTTCTTACCTAGGTTTTGTGTCGAGGTACCCCCGATAAATATCGAAAATCTATAATCGAAAAATCGGGTTATAGAAGGAGTGGTCCGATTTTAATCAAATTTGATATACTCATAGACAAAGACATAAGAAACGATATTCAGAAGTTTCAAGGTTGCAGTTCTTACAATAGTGCAGAAAATCGATAATATATATATATATATATAAAAAGCAAGATATTTGTGTGTGTGTCTGTTTATCTGTTTGTATGTCTGTATATTTTTTTGCCCTTTTATTTTACTTTTTGCTTCGGGTTTGGCTCTAAGTATTTATAATTGTAGTTCTTAATCTCAGCCATGATACTACAGTATTTACTCAGAGGACTTATTTAGCCTTCAAAATTCGGTTTACGACGAAAAAACTTATTTGATATCGATAACAAGGAATCAAAATTTGACTTATATCCATTCATTTTTCTTTCAGTCTACGGTTTTGCTTTAACTGGAAACAACTATTGCTTTTTAGTCTTTCGTGCCAACGTCCAAAGAGTCTGAGCTCCAGGACCATGGATTAGTTTTTAAGCATTCATTACACCCGAGCAACGACGGGCTATACTGCTAGTTTATTATATTATAGTTTAGAACATGTACAAATTATCATCTACTAGAAAGTGTACATTTTGTTTGGACATTGAAAGGACAATGTCTCATCGGGTAGTGCGAAAAGAAAATGGAAATACTTGATCTTATATTTGGAGAATTGTGTGTGAGAGGTAGACGGGGTGGAAATGGGAAATAGGAGTTGTAATTTGTCAGAATTTGAATAAAAAGAGGGAAGAGGTATTGGATAGAGGTGATTAATGGACGTGTTGAAAATTTCATAGACATATTTAAAGGTAGAAGATAATGTATGGTCCTTCACATCCTTTATGGTTACTCCCTTAGTAGATGATAATTTATACATGTTGTAGACTATAATTTATAATAGATATTCATAGCTCTATTTTATATTGAGCACTGTTTTCAGTTAATGTCTTGAACCTTGATAATTTTTCTTCGTTCTTTATTCACTTGGACACACACACACACACACACACACACACACACACACACACACACACACACACACACACACACACACACACACACACACACACACACACACACACACACACACACACACACACAACACACATACAAACACACACACACACACAAACACACACACACAAACACACATACAAACACACAAACACACATACACACACACACACACAAACACACACACACATACACAAACACACACACACACACACACACAAACACACACACATATATATATATTTCATGGAATTTGAATATCGAATTAACATATGTGTCTGCGGTTTGCGTTCAATACATTGTACTTAGTTATTATACCATAGATCTAACGACATTTTCAAATGTAAAATGATAGGACCTAACTGCCAATCTAGTATGGCTATTCAAGAAGACAGAAAATGAATAATGGCGTTGCATTTAAATTTTTGAAGCTCATAGTTGGCAGGAAATCAAGAAGGCGAAAGAGAGTTCCACGAGCGAAAGTGAGAGGGAAGAAACTGTTAGCATAGAACTTTCGGTTACATCTAGTAATTTCAACTTACTGAGATTCGCTGGCATCACAGGCTGTGGACAGTTGATGAGTTGATTTTGTGGGAACGGGTTGAAGATTTGCGGTGGAAACAACTGCATCATGTTCTCTTTAACCATTGGCTACAAAGGAAGAAAAAAACGATTGGTTATCTTTAATAAAAAAATACCCAGGATGTCTCCACCACATTATTTATCATTGAGTTGTTGAAAAGTTTTAAGAAGTTATTCCAAACCAAAATTCTATCGTTTGGCTTTTTAGGTAGACTTTTCCAAGTGGGTCAATCCGATAACTTTTCAGCGCAAGATCCTTATCTATCTATCTATCTATCTATCTATCTATCTATCTATCTATCTATCTATCTATCATCTCAGTCTGTTCCGATCTATCTATCTATCTATCTCAGTCTGTTCCGATCTATCTATCTATCTATCTATCTCAGTCTGTTCCGATCTATCTATCTATCTATCTATCTATCTATCTATCTATCTATCTATCTATCTATCTATCTATCTCAGTCTGTTCCGATCTATCTATCTATCTATCTATCTATCTCAGTCTGTTCATTATCTATCTATCTATCTATCTATCTATCTATCTATCTATCTATCTATCTATCTATCTCAGTCTGTTCATTATCTATCTATCTATCTATCTATCTATCTATCTATCTATCTATCTATCTATCTATCTCAGTCTGTTCATTATCTATCTATCTATCTATCTATCTATCTATCTATCTATCTATCTATCTATCTCAGTCTGTTCCGATCTATCTATCTATCTAATCTTTTTTTAAAACTTTTTTCATTGAACACGGCAGACAAGGAAGATGTTATTTTTTTTAATTTTGTTTCTCCAGCACCCCTACGTTTTTCCATTTTATAGGAGTAAGAGAGTACAAAAGCTTTTCATAAATTTTCATTGTCCCAAACACTTTCAGCTACTTCTTCAGCCATTTTCAAATGGTTTTTTTTCGTGGGTGTTGTTACTTTTCCTTAATATTTTGACTGTTTAAGTTGTATTTAATTTTCGTGTTGTCTGAAATAGGAGTGTTCATCCCGTGATTTCGCGGTTGGAATTTGCGTGAGCATCTTCCTACTTTTAAAAATCTTTCAACACTCCATTTCCAGTCTTAAATAAGGTGAGATTGGAAGTAGGAGAGAGATGTTTAATATACAGGGCTTCATTAATAGCAAGCTGTTTCCGGTGTTTCTATAGATTTTTCGAGTCTTCGGCCATAATTTGTCTTAACGGTTCTTGTAAAATACACACACACACACACACACACACACACACACACACACACACACATATATATATATATATATATATATGGAGTCGTTGAGATTTGAAAAAGAAATTTTTCGATCGGCGGTCGAGAGCGAGGGAAAATTTATTCACCCCAAAATCATTTGGATTCTTCTCTATCTACACCACACGTTTTTATATATATATATATATATATATATATATATATATATATATATATATATATATATATTCCGTTGAACGTGACAGACAAGGAAACAAATGATGATTTTTATGATTTACTTTTTCCAACATTCTTATACTTTTCTAATTGGTGAGAAAAAAGGGAGTGCAAAAATTGTCCGTATTGTCTATAAATAATAATAATAATAATAATAATAATAATAATAATATAAAGATATATATATATATATAGTACAGTGCAAAAGTATTAGGACAAGAACTATTTCATCTTTTATGAGGCATTAAAATTAAGTTTAAAATCATCCCTGTCCTAACACTTTTGCACACTACCAGTAGTGTGCAAAAGTATTAGGACAGGGGTGATTTTCCTAAAAACCTCACTGAAATTCAAATACACGGTAAATATATATATATATATATATATATATATATATATATATATATATATATATATATGCAACTAGTTAATAAATGTTCATTCATTATAATTTTTGTTTGAAATATTGAAAGTACAAAGTCAAATATTATTTTCAAGAAAGTACTTGAAAGAATGTATTGACTTTTGTCATTGTAGATTTTTGTTTTTTCTCTGACTTTTTATTTACCTGTTTATTGCTGTTCAAAGTTAACATGGGTTAGTTCCTGTATGTAAAAGAATATATATATATATATATATATATATATATATATATATATATATATAATGTGTGTGTGTGTGTGTGTGTGTGTGTGTGTGTGTGTTGAATACTGATAGCATTTGGCGCCAAGATGCTTTTTCAGTAGTTTTACTGATAAAGGGCACTGGTAAGCAGGTTTTTATTTGTTTTTTTTTATCGCAAGGTACTCGACGTTAGAGTGGAGATTGAGCATTGATAGTTTTAGTGCAAAGATTTTGTCACTTTCATTGAGCAGGTTCATGCCAACTTCGAAGTTTCGTAAGGACACCGTTATAATGTCTTCACTTCTCGGTACTGTGTGTGTTTTTTTTTTTTTTTTTTGCCCTTTTGTTTTTTAGAGCAAAAAAAAAAAAATTGGGGGAGTGACGAAAATCTAACCAACGAGAAGGAACCAAGAGTTTTTTTCTTCTCCGCATTAGACAAAGTGTAAATAAGCATTTTATACGAATAAATACGCACGTATCTATTTAGTTTATCTGTTCTTATTCACATAGGAAGGTTTTAATAAATATTCTTTAAATTTCCGCAGATACATTATCCCTATATATATATAATATATATATAAACTTATTTATAAATGGAACTTTGTCTCTGTGTGTCTGTGTCTGTGTGTGTGTGTGTGTGTCCACTCCCTAACGTCTTGGACTAGTAATTCTTTTATTTTGTTTTTCTTGCTTTTACACCAAGTATTAATAGTCTTAAGTTGCCTTAATGTGTTTAAATGTCTTACATGAAGCAATTGTAATACAACAACACCTTTAAGTAGGAACTTACGAAGTTTTATTTGACTCAATCTGCTTTAATAACGTTATTTTTTAATGTGATGAATGGCTACTAGCAAATTGGGAGACTGATATACTTATTTTATTAACACAGTATTATCAATTATTATTACTTTTTTACCAGTATTTCGTTCATTTTATTATTGTTGGTTTTTACCGTAACACTTAGTCCGTTATTAAGCAGCGAAAGAAATAGGTTAACAGTCCAGTGTCGTATTTTTTTTCTTTTTGAAGATAACTCAGTATTTAGTAGACAAATATTATTTTTATTATAAGTTTTTTTTTATAATAAACATAGTTCTTTTCTTTTTTTTAAATCTTATCACCCTAAGCAAGGCGGTAACTCCACTGATGCGCAGGGGGCTACGTAAGAGTGAGAAGATTCGAAAAGAGAAAACCGGAAACCACATCCTAAACAGGGAACAAAGGATGAGCCTCTTCACCTGTTCAATAGACGAGGGTGGAGTGTGAACCGGGCGATAGTTTAGACTATCTACACCAATTGAGAAAAAAAAAGTAAAACGATTGGAAAAGAGAAAACCGGAAACCGCATCCTAAACAGGGAACAAGGGATGAGCCTCTTCACGTGTTTAATAGACGTGGGTGGAGTGTGAACCGGGCGATAAACACAAGAGCTGTTGTGTTTCGGTACTATTTATGAGAACTGCATAATCTATATTTAGGCAGCAATCTCTTTTTTATGCAGGTTTCATTAAAAACTGCAGAGTAGATATTATGGTCAAGTTTTTTTATATAATTCTTCATGTGATCTTAAATTTTTTTTTTCTTTTGACGATAGAAATTATATAAAAATTTTCAAATGTTATTTTCATCTGAGCGTTTTCGGCTATACTTTTAGCCATTATCGAGGATGGATTTTATTTTACGTGTACCACGTTCGGAACGTAAACATACGCACTACTCTACAAACATTCATAACATTATATACATTCTGTTACACGTAAAATAAAATCCATGCTCGATAATGGCTAAAGGTATAGCCGAAAGCTCCGATAAAAAAAACAGTCGGACAATTTTTTATATAATTCATATTCTCAAAAGAAAAAAATCATAAGATCACATGAAAAATTACATAAAAACTTAACCATAATACCTTGCCTGTCATTTTTAATGAAACCTGCATAAAAGAGGGATTACTACCCAAATATACAACACACGCCCCCCCCCCCCCCACACACACAGACAAATATATACCAACCAGCAGTATAGCCCGGCGTTGCTCGGGTGTCATGAAAGCTTTAAAACTAATCCGTGGTCCTGGATCTCAGACTCTTTAGACGTTGAAAAAAATTTCTAAAAAATCACCTGAGGAAGAAGCCCAAAACATAATCGGCTGGCTTCGAAACATGAGAAATTTTTTGTGTAGTGATACTATGAATTTAAAAACATTGTAACAACCATTACAGTATAACGCTCTACCTTTGTATCGAGCACTCTTTATAAAAGTAAATACATGATCAAAAAGGTAAATAAACCTACGAATTCAACAAATTAGTTACATATATATATATATATATATATATATATATATATATATATATGTGTGTGTGTGTGTGTGTGTGTGTGTGTGTGTGTAAAAGGAAAAAGGTGTGTTGAGGGAGTGGTGAGAGAATTTAAATGTTATCAAATTTAAAAGAATCAGTTGATGACTACTCGAAAATAATCGATTCTTGGACACATTTGAATCGCTTCTCTGTACTCCGACGATTGAGGTCACTTTTTTTCCCAAAGGACACTGGCGAAAATGTCAGATGAATGCTACTTTAAACATTATGCTTTGGCTGCATTCAGTTTGAAGACGACAATCATAATGGCGCCGAAGGTCACAATGCATGATAGAAAGACGCCATAATGCATCTCGAGTTCCGACCTGAAATCTAAATGTTAGATTATGCAAACAAACACGTTAACCCCCAGCTACATCAACAAGTACTAATCGTACGGATTGCATAAGCAACAGTTTCGTTTTCCACTCCACCCACGTCTATTGAACAGGTGTAGAGGTTCATCCCTTGTTCCCTGTTTAGGATGTGGTTTCCGGCTTTCTCTTTTCCAATCTTTTCACTTTTCCTTATTTTGTTTTCAATTGGAGTAGATAGTCTGAACTATCGCCCGGTTCACACGCCACCCACGTCTATTGAACAGGTGAAGAGGTTCATCCCTTGTTCCCTTTTTAGGATGTGGTTTCCGGCTTTCTCTTTTCCAATCTTTTCACTCCTACATAGCCCCCTGCACACCAGTGGCCTTACCGCCTTGCCCGGGGTGATATGATAAAAAAAATGCTTCACAAGAGAACAGAAACATAAAAGCATTCGCCCGGTTCACACTCCACCCACGTCTATTGAACAGGTGAAGAGGTTCATCCCTTGTTCTCTGTTTAAGATGCGGTTTCCGGCTTTCTCTTTTCCAATCTTTTCACTCTTACGTAGCCCCCTGCACATCAGTGGCATTATCGCCTTGCTCGGTGTGATATGATTAAAAAGAATCAAATTTTATTTTCTTAACTAAAAATTATCTTAAACCATGCAGTGGTTACAGTTAAATGCCATTCGTGATTCACACTTGGGAGATCATGTCTCGAAAGAGACATGACTGACTAGGTAGAATATTTTCTATCCTGCTCTTCAAACTATAGTTGAAGGGAGAAGAGGTGGATTGTATTCAAAAGTAGTAATTAGTGGGGGATCAGTTTATTACTTAATAACAATAGAAATCGATCCCCCACTTCATGCCCAATAGAAGCTTTACTTAGTTTCTATTATCTTCATTCTGTCAGTTAAGTGTCATACGTGATACACCAGGTCTGAGTCGTCAGGTCGGACACGCCAGGTCGGACCCGTCAGGTCGGACATGCGATGTCGGAAACGCTAGGTCGGACATGCGATGTCGGAAACGTCAGGTCGGATATGCTAGGTCGGACTCGTCAGGTCAGGTTGGACATGCTAGGTTGTACTCGTCACCTCGGACATGCCAAATCAGACACACCAGGTCGGACTCATCAGAGAATGTATACCCCAGTGATTGTAATAAATATTTCGGTTTGAAATTCCTAGAACCCGAAGAAGGTCGGAGCGTATAACGGACGAAACGTCGTACAAATGGCAACAAAGAAATATAGACAAATAGAATGATATATTATTAAAAGTCGTACAAATGGCAACAAAGATGAGGACAATAGTCCGAATAATATAAATACTGTAAATACTACCTCATCTCCGAAATATAGACAAAAAGAATGATCTATTATTAAACGTCGTACAAATGGCAACAAAGATGAGGACAACAGTCCGAATAATGTAAATACTGTAAATACTACCTCATCTCCGAAATATAGACAAAAAGAATGATCTATTACTAAACGTCGTACAAATGGCAACAAAGATTAGGACAATAGTCCGAATAATGTAAATACTGTAAATACTACCTCATCTCATAAATATAGACAAATTCTAAGGCACAGAACATATCAATAAAAACAATAGAATAAATTTCTGTTTGAATTTTTAGAAATGCTCATGGCTACAGCAGCATAAAGAGAAACAGTGGCAGACAGCGGTAAAACTATTAGGTTTAAGAATTCAAGTTCTAGCCTCTAGTTTCCCATGAAATAATTAATTGCCTGGTGAATTAAAGCTTAGGTTTGTGTATTTGGTGGTATAATAATAATATGTTCAATCTCTCGACCGGGGAGTACCGAACCTAATTTGGTGGTATAATAATAATATGTTCAATCTCTCGACCGGGGAGTACCGAACCTAATTTGGTGGTATAATAATATGTTCAATCTCTCGACCGGGGGGAGTACCGAACCTAATTTGGTGATATAATAATAATATGTTCAATCTCTCGACCGGGGAGTACCGAACCTTTAATTTGGTGGTATAATAACAAGATGTTCAATCTCTCGACCGGGGAGTACCGAACCTAATTTGGTGATATAATAATAATGTGTTCAATCTCTCGACCGGGGAGTACCGAACCTAATTTGGTGGTATAATAATAAGATGTTCAATCTCTCGACCGGGGAGTACCGAACCTAATTTGCGGTATAATATGTTCAATCTCTCGACCGGGGAGTACCGAACCTAATTTGCGATATAATAATAATGTGTTCAATCTCTCGACCGGGAGTACCGAACCTAATTTGGTGATATAATAATAAGATGTTCAATCTCTCGACCGGGGAGTACCGAACCTAATTTGGTGGTATAATAATATGTTCAATCTCTCGACCGGGGAGTACCGAACCTAATTTGGTGGTATAATAATAAGATGTTCAATCTCTCGACCGGGGAGTACCGAACCTAATTTGGTGATATAATAATATGTTCAATCTCTCGACCGGGGAGTACTGAACCTAATTTGGTGATATAATAATAATATGTTCAATCTCTCGACCGGGGAGTACCGAACTCATTCTGGTGGTATAATAATATCTTCAATCTCTCTTGACCGGGGAGTACCGAACCTAATTTGTGATATAATAATAATGTGTTCAATCTCTCGACCGGGGAGTACCGAACCTAATTGGGTGGTATAATAATAATATGTTCAATCTCTCGACCGGGGAGTACCGAACCTAATTTGGTGGTATAATAATAATGTGTCTAATCTCTCGACCCGGGAGTACCGAACCTAATTTGGGTGATATAATAATAAGATGTTCAATCTCTACCGGGAGTACCGAACCTAATTTGGTGGTATAATAATAAGATGTTCAATCTCTCGACCGGGGAGTACCGAACCTAATTTGGTGGTATAATAATAAGATGTTCAATCTCTCGACCGGGGAGTACCGAACCTAATTTGGTGGGTATAATAATAATATGTTCAATCTCTCGACCGGGGAGTACCGAACCTAATTTGCGGTATAATAATAAGATGTTCAATCTCTCGACCGGGGAGTACCGAACCTAATTTGGTGGTATAATAATAAGATGTTCAATCTCTGACCGGGGAGTACCCGAACCTAATTTGGTGGTATTAACAATAAGATGTTCAATCTCTCTACCGGGGAGTACCGAACCTAATTTGGTGGTATAATAATAAGATGTTCAATCTCTCGACCGGGGAGTACCGAACCTTAATTTGGTGATATAATAAGATGTTCAATCTCTCGACCGGGGAGTACCGAACCTAATTTGGTGATATAATAATAAGATGTTCAATCTCTCGACCGGGAGCACGAACCTAGAATTTGGTGATATAATAATAATATGTTCAATCTCTCGACCGGGGAGTACCGAACCTAATTTGGTGGTATAATAATAAGATGTTCAATCTCTCGACCGGGGAGTACCGAACCCAAATTTGGTGTATAATAATATGTTCAATCATCGACCGGGGAGTACCGAACCTAATTTGGTGGTATAATAATAATATGTTCAATCTTCTCGACCGGGGAGTACTGAACCTAATTTGCGTGGTATAATAATAATATGTTCAATCTCTGGACCGGGGAGTACCGAACCTAATTTGGTGGTATAATAATAATATGTTCAATCTCTCGACCGGGGAGTACCGAACCTAATTTGCATAATAATAATATGTTCAATCACTCGACCGGGGAGTACCGAACCTAATTTGGTGATATAATAATAAGATGTTCAATCTCTCGACCGGGAGTACCGAACCTAATTTGGTGGTATAATAATAATATGTTCAATCTCTTGATCAGAGTACCGAACCTAATTTGTGGTATAATAATATGTTCAATCTCTCGACCGGGGAGTACCGAACCTAATTTGGTGATATAATAATAATATGTTCAATCTCTCGACCGGGGAGTACCGTCCCACTGGTGGTATAGCTAATAAGATGTTCAACCCCCTCGACCGGGGAGTACCGAACCTAATTTGGTGATATAATAATAATGTGTTCAATCTCTCGACCGGGGAGTACCGAACCTAATTCTGGTGGTATAATAATAAGATGTTCAATCTCTCGACCGGGGAGTACCGAACCTAATTTGCGTATAATAATAATATGTTCAATCTCTCGACCGGGGAGTACCGAACCACCAGTATATAATAATGTGTTCAATCTCTCGACCGGGGAGTACCGAAATTTCCAATTTGGTGATATAATAATAAGATGTTCAATCTCTCGACCGGGGAGTACCGAACCTAATTTGGTGGTATAATAATAATATGTTCAATCTCTCGACCGGGGAGTACCGAACCTAATTTTGCGGTATAATAATAAGATGTTCAATCTCTCGACCGGGGAGTACCGAACCTAATTTGGTGATATAATAATAATATGTTCAATCTCTCGACCGGGGAGTACCGAACCTAATTTGGTGATATAATAATAATATGTTCAATCTCTCGACCGGGGAGTACCGAACCTAATTTGGTGGTATAATAAAATAATATTCTAATCTCTCACTGGGGAGTACCGAACCTAATTTGGTGATATATTAATAATGTGTTCAATCTCTCGACCGGGGAGTACCGAACCTAATTGGGTGGTATAATAATATGTTCAATCTCTCGACCGGGGAGTACTGAACCTAATTTGGTGGTATAATAATAATGTGTTCAATCTCTCGACCCGGGAGTACTGAACCCACTTGGTGATATAATAATAAGATGTTCAATCTCTACCGGGGAGTACCGAACCTAATTTGGTGGTATAATAATAAGATGTTCAATCTCTCGACCGGGGAGTACCGAACCTAATTTGGTGGTATAATAATAAGATGTTCAATCTCTCGGACACCGGGGAGTACCGAACCTAATTTGGTGGTATAATAATAATATGTTCAATCTCTCGACCGGGGAGTACCGAACCTAACGGTGGTATAATAATAAGATGTTCATAATCTCTCGACCGGGGAGTACCGAACCTAATTTGGTGGTATAATAATAAGATGTTCAATCTCTCGACCGGGGAGTACCGAACCTAATTTGGTGGTATAATAATAAGATGTTCAATCTCTCTACCGGGGAGTACCGAACCTAATTTGGTGGTATAATAATAAGATGTTCAATCTCTCGACCGGGGAGTACCGAACCTAATTTGGTGATATAATAATAAGATGTTCAATCTCTCGACCGGGGAGTACCGAACCTAATTTGGTGATATATCAAGATGTGTTCAATCTCTCGACCGGGGAGTACTGAACCTAATTTGGTGATATAATAATAATATGTTCAATCTTCTGACCGGGGAGTACCGAACCTAATTCTGGTGGTATAATAATAAGACGTTCAATCTCTCGACCGGGGAGTACCGAACCAAATTTGGTGGTATAATAATATGTTCAATCACTCGACCGGGGAGTACCGAACCTAATTTGGTGGTATAATAATAATATGTTCAATCTCTCGACCGGGAGTACCGAACCTAATTTGGTGGTATAATAATAATATGTTCAATCTCTCGACCGGGGAGTACCGAACCTAATTTGGTGGTATAATAATAATATGTTCAATCTCTCGACCGGGGAGTACCGAACCTAATTTGGTGGTATAATAATAATATGTTCAATCACTCGACCGGGGAGTACCGAACCTAATTTGGTGATATAATAATAAGAGGTTCGAATTCCTCGACCGGGGAGTACCGAACCTAATTCGAAAGGTATAATAATAATATGTTCAATCTCGACCGGGGAGTACCGAACCTAATTTGGTGGTATAATAATAAGATGTTCAATCTCTCGAATGGGGAGTACCGAACCTAATTTGGTGATATAATAATAAGATGTTCAATCTCTCGACCGGGGAGTACCGAACCCGGACTGGTGATATAATAAGATGTTCAATCTCTCGACCGTAGCACTGAACCTAATTTGGTGATATAATAATAAGATGTTCAATCTCTCGACCGGGGAGTACCGAACCTAATTTGGTGATATAATAATAATATGTTCAATCTCTCGAATCGGGAGTACCGAACCTAATTTGGTGGTATAATAATAATATGTTCAATCTCTCGACCGGGGAGTACCGAACCAAATTTGGTGGTGTAATAATATGTTCAATCTCTCGACCGGGGAGTACCGAACCTAATTTGGTGGTATAATAATAATATGTTCAATCTCTCGACCGGGGAATACCGAACCAAATTTGGTGGTATAATAATATGTTCAATCTCTCGACCGGGGAGTACCGAACCTAATTTGGTGGTATAATAATAATATGTTCAATCTCTCGACCGGGGAGTACCGAACCTAATTTGGTGATATAATAATAATATGTTCAATCTCTCGACCGGGGAGTACCGAACATAATTTGGTGATATAATAAGATGTTCAATCTTTCGACCGGGGAGTACCGAACCTAATTTGGTGATATAATAATAAGATGTTCAATTCGACTGGGGAGTACCGAACCTAATTTGGTGATATAATAATAATATGTTCAATCTCTCGACCGGGGAGTACCCGGAACCTAATTTGGTGGTATACAATAAGATGTTCAATCTCTCGACCGGGGAGTACCGAACCAAATTTGGTGGTATAATAATATGTTCAATCCTCGACCGGGGAGTACCGAACCTAATTTGGTGGTATAATAATATGTTCAATCTCTCGACCGGGGAGTACCGAACCTAATTTGGTGGTATAATAATAAGATGTTCAATCTCTCGACCGGGGAGTACCGAACCTAATTTGGTGGTATAATAATAATATGTCTAATCTCTCGACCGGGGAGTACCGAACCTAATTTGGTGGTATAATAATAAGATGTTCAATCTCTCGACCGGGGAGTACTGAACCTAATTTGGTGGTATAGCAATAATATGTTCAATCTCTGACCGGGGAGTACCGAACCTAATTTGGTGATATAATAATAATATGTTCAATCTCTCGACCGGGAGTACCGAACCTAATTTGGTGATATAATAATAAGATGTTCAATCTCTTGGACCGGGGGAGTACCGAACCTAATTTGGTGGTATAATAATAATATGTTCAATTCTCGACCGGGGAGTACCGAACCTAATTTGGTGATATAATAATAATATGTTCAATCTCTCGACCGGGGAGTACCGAACCTAATTTGGTGATATAATAATAAGATGTTCAATCTCTCGACCGGGGGAGTACCGAACCTAATTTGGTGATATAATAATAAGATGTTCAATCTCTCGACCGGGGAGTACCGAACCTAATTTGGTGATATAATAATAATATGTTCAATCTCTCGACCGGGAGTACCGAACCTAATTTGGTGGTATAATAATAAGATGTTCAATCTCTCGACCGGGGAGTACCGAACCAAATTTGGTGGTATAATAATATGTTCAATCACTCGACCGGGGAGTACCGAACCTAATTTGTGGTATAATAATAATATGTTCAATCTTCACCGGGGAGTACCGAACCTAACTTCGTGGTATAATAATAATATGTTCAATCTCTCGGACCTGGGAGTACCGAACCTAATTTGGTGGTATAATAATAATATACCAATCTCTCGACCGGGAATACCGAACCTAATTTGGTGGTATAATAATAATATGTTCAATCTCTCGACCGGGGAGTACCGAACCTAATTTGGTAGTATAATAATAAGATGTTCAATCTCTGACCGGGGAGTACCGAACCTAATTTGGTGGTATAATAATAATATGTTCAATCTCTCGACCGGGGAGTACCAAACCTAATTTGGTGGTATAATAATAAGATGTTCAATCTCTCGACCGGGGAGTACCAAACCTAATTTGGTGATATAATAATAATATGTTCAATCTCTCGACCGGGGAGTACCGAACCTAATTTGGTGGTATAATAATAATATGTTCAATCTCTCGACCGGTGAGTACCGAACCTAATTTGGTGGTATAATAATAAGATGTTCAATCTCTCGACCGGGGAGTACCGAAACCTAATTTGGTGGTATAATAATAAGATGTTCAATCACTCGACCGTGGAGTACCGAACCTAATTTGGTGGTATAATAATAAGATGTTCAATCTCTCGACCGGGGAGTACCGAACCTAATTTGGTGATATAATAATAAGATGCGTTCAATCTCTCGACCGGGGAGTACCGAACCTAATTTGGTGGTATAATAATAATATGTTCAATCTCTCGACCGGGGAGTACCGAACCTAATTTGGTGGTATAATAATAAGATGTTCAATCTCTCGACCGGGGAGTACCGAACCTAATTTGGTGGTATAATAATAATATGTTCAATCTTCGACCGGGGAGTACCGAACCTAATTTGGTGGTATAATAATAAGATGTTCAATCTCTCGACCGGGGAGTACCAAACCTAATTTGGTATTATAATAATAATATGTTCAATCTCTCGACCGGGGAGTACCGAACCTAATTTTGGTGGTATAATAATAATATGTTCAATCTCTCGACCGGGGAGTACCGAACCTAATTTGGTGGTATAATAATAATATGTTCAATTCCCTGGACCGGGGAGTACCGAACCTAATTTGGTGGTATAATAATAAGATGTTCAATCACTCGACCGGGGAGTACCGAACCCAATTTGGTGGTATAATAATAAGATGTTCAATCTCTCGACCGGGGAGTACCGAACCTAATTTGGTGATATAATAATAATATGTTCAATCTCTCGACCGGGAGTACCGAACCTAATTTGGTATAATAATAATATGTTCAATCTCTCGACCGGGGAGTACCGAACCTAATTTGGTGATATAATAATAAGATGTTCAATCTCTCGACCGGGGAGTACCGAACCTAATTTGGTGGTATAATAATATGTTCAATCTCTCGACCGGGGAGTACCGAACCTAATTTGGTGGTATAATAATAATATGTTCAATCTCTCGACCGGGGAGTACCGAACCTAATTTGGTGTGATATAATAATAATATGTTCAATCTCTCGACCGGGAGTACCGAACCTAATTTGATGGTATAATAATAAGATGTTCAATCTCTCGACCGAGAACTGCGAACCTAATTTGGTGGTATAATAATAATATGTTCAATCTCTCGACCGAGGTACCGAACCCTAATTTGGTGGTATAATAATAATATGTTCAATCTCTCGACCGGGGAGTACCGAACCTAATTTGGTGGTATATCAATAAGATGTTCAATCTCTTGACCGGGGAGTACCGAACCTAATTTGGTGATATAACTAATAAGATGTTCAATCTCTCTGACCGGGGAGTACCGAACCCACAATTTGGTGGTATAATAATAATATGTTCAATCTCTCGACCGGGGAGTACCGAACCTAATTTGGTGATATAATAATAATGTGTTCAATCTCGACCGGTGCGAACCTAGTGCAGTGTGTTCACTAATAATAATATGTTCAATCTCTCGACCGGGGAGTACCGAACCTAATTTGGTGGTATAATAATAATGTGTTCAATCTCTCGACCGGGGAGTACCGAACCTAATTTGGTGGTATAATAATAATATGTTCAATCTCTCGACCGGGAGTACCGAACCTAATTTGGTGATATAATAATAATGTGTTCAATCTCTCGACAAGAATTGCAATTCAATGGTAGTATAATAATAATATGTTCAATCTCTCGACCGGGGAGTACCGAACCTAATTTGGTGGTATAATAATAATGTGTTCAATCTCTCGACCGGGGAGTACCGAACCTAATTTGGTGGTATAATAATAGGAATCTGTTCAATCTCACGACCGGGGAGTACCGAACCTAATTTGGTGGTATAATAATAAGATGTTCAATCTCTCGACCGGGGAGTACCGAACCTAATTTGGTGGTATAATAATAATATGTTCAATCTCTCGACCGGGGAGTACCGAACCTAATTTGGTGGTATAATAATAATGTATTCAATCTCTCGACCGGGGAGTACCGAACCTAATTTGGTGGTATAATAATAATATGTTCAATCTCTCGACCGGGGAGTACCGAACCTAATTTGGTGGTATAATAATAATATGTTCAATCTCTCGACCAGGGAGTACCGAACCTAATTTGGTGGTATAATAATAATATGTTCAATCTCAATAGAGGAGTACCGAACCTAATTTGGTGGTATTATAATAATATGTTCAAATCTCTCGACCGGGGAGTACCGAACCTAATTTGGTGGTATAATAATAATATGTTCAATCTCTCGACCGGGAGTACCGAACCTAATTTGGTGATATAATAATAATATGTTCAATCTCTCGACCGGTGAGTACCGAACTTATAATTTGGTGGTATAATAATATGTTCAATCTCTCGACCTAGGGAGTACCGAACCTAATTTGGTGGTATAATAATAAGATGTTCAATCTCTCGACCGGGGAGTACCGAACCTAATTTGGTGGTATAATAATAAGATGTTCAATCTCTCTACCGGGGAGTACCGAACCTAATTTGGTGGTATAATAATAATATGTTCAATCTCTCGACCGGGGAGTACCGAACCTAACCCGGATTAAATAAGATTAGACTGAGCTGTACTGAAATGTAAAAAGAAAAGCTATCCTTAATAGGAACGATATGGAAAGTGCAACATGGAGATCCAAAGACGCATTGGCATGGCCAAAGACGCATTTCAGAAGCTAAGCAGAGTACTGAAAGACAGGAAAATCTCATTAGAAACAAAGAAAAGAGTGCTGGATGGCTATGTGATATCTGTCCTTCTGTATGGAAGTGAATGTTGGACGATTTCATCAAGGATGAAGGAGAGGCTTGAGGCAAGAGAAATGTGGTTTTACTGAAGGATGTTGAAGATTCAATAGACGGAGCACGTGTGAAACGGTGAGGTGTTGGAAAGGATGCAAACGAGAAGAAAACTGATACTAAATATCAGGAAGAGACGGATGAGGTTCCTGGGGCACGTAATGAGGAAGGAAGGACTAAAGAACTTAATACTCACATGTCGAATAAAGGGAAAAAGAGACAGGGGAATGCAGCGTGAGACGTACTTGTTAGGTTTGAGCAAATGGATGGCGGAGCGGGGCTTAGAGATACTAAGAGAAAAAATATTGAATGCGACAAGAGACAGAGCTAAGTGGAAGTCCATGATCGCCTACGTCCTAAAACAGTTTGATCCAGAATAATAAATTATTGAAATGTTGTGAGCATAACAAAATAAATAAATAAATAAAATAAAATAAAATAAAATAAATAAATATATAAATAAAAATAAGTGAAGTTATTAGTCAAACTGTAAATAATGTTTATAATGCTAACATCTCATCCCAGAAATTCTGAGAAAATTCGTTGCGGATTTCCCGGCTGAGGCAAGGCAAGTGACCTTGAAAGTGACTGTCACATGAAGTTCCGTCATTATTTGATGACACGGCATTTCCGCGTGATCGATGAATAGGACAACGCAAACAAGCAAGTACTTAAAACGTGGCTGTAAGAGATAAGGGATTTATAAAAGTTAAAGGAAGTCAAATTACTTATTCTAGGAATGGAAGGTGTTGTCTATAAAGATAACACCAGTCAAGCACTTAATGTCATAATTCGATTTCTTCAAATATCTTGTAGCAATCAGACAATTTGTCACATGATGACACCGGAGGGTGGCGTAACAGTTAACGAGGTGAAAAAAAAAAAAAAGAAATAAAAATGGAATCAAATTCAAAGTGCAGCGGTAACGTTCACTTTCATAAAACCATGCTAATGATTTAAAACAAAAATATTTTTCAACATAATTTCCTTCTTTGTTAACGAAATTAACACACAGTCGCGTCAGTTTGGTTTTTAATCGGATAATGACAAAAAGCAATTATTAAATGTAACGATTATTAAATGTAAAGATGAAATAGACGAAGATCTGGAAAAGTTCAGGAATACATGTGCTTGGAGATGAAAACATAAATAGAAATCAACGGAAAATAAATAATATAATTACATAGATATTGAAACTAAAATTGATATTGAAGAAAACTTATTTATTTTACAAATAAATCGATTGATAAGTCCCTTAAAGAAGATTTAGACCGGAGAAAATAATAAATCAGTCAGTAACGTGCCATACGTGATACACGCTTTGGGCGATCATGTCTCAAAAGAGACATAACTGACTGGGTAGAAGATTTTCTATCCTGCTCTTTAAACTATAGCCCAATGGAGAAGAGATGAATTGTATTAATAAGTAGTAATTAGTGGGGTATCAGTTTATTACATAATAACAATAGAAAAATGATCCCCCACTTTTTGCCCAGAAAAGTTTTATTTATGTTTCCAACTATCTTCATTCAGTCAGTTAAGTGTCATACGTAATACACGCTTTAGACGATCATGTCTCGAAAGAGACATGACTGACTGAGCAGAAGATTTTCTATCCTGCTCTTTAAACTATAGCTGAAGGGAGAAGAAATGGATTGTATCAATAAGTAGTAATTAGTGGGGGGTCAGTTTAATACTTAATAACAATAGAAAACCGATCCCCCACTTTTTGCCAGTAGAAGCTTTACTTATGTTTCCAACTATTATCTTCATTCAGTCAGTTAAGTGTCATACGTGATACACGCTTGTGCGATCATGTCTCGAAAGAGACATGACTGACTGGGCAGGATATTTTCTTGCAATAGGCTGCCATTACTTTATGCGGTATGCTGGTTGTCAACCAAGGCTATAGAACCTAATCTACCCTGCTATTTAAACCATAGCTAGAGGGAGAAGAGACGGATAATCATATATTATTATATTAAAAAATAGTGATTAGTGGAGGATGAGTTTATTACTTCATAATAATAGAAGACAGATCCTCCATTTTATGCTCCGTAGAATGTTTTTTTATATTTTCAACTATTATATTCAGTCAGTAGGTTGAAATAACTTTCTGTGTTAGACTGGTTGCCAACCAAGGCTATAGAACCCAATTTGTCTTGCTATTTAACTATAACAGGAGGGAGAAGAGTTGGATTAATACCTTTCCCAGGGATATCTGCGCGTAAGTGAATGCAACGAATTTAAATGGAATTCGAACTCGTCTCACCGATTTCTCGTCCCGAGCCGATATTCACTGCACAACAACGTACAACGCAGAATAATAAAACAGGTATGAAAATAAAGGAAATAAATTTCTCTTCAAAATTAGGAAGGTTAATTCATAAGTAAGGTCTCCAGTCCTATACAAAACTTTGGAGCGAGATATAATAATCAAACTGATATCAAAGTTTAGTTAATTAATTTCTCATCAAAATTTCTCATCAAAATTCGTAGGGTTGATTTATAAGTAAAGTCTCTAGTCATATAAAAATGTTTTAGACCAGATTGAATAATGAATGAGGTGTATTTCTCTTCACAATTCTTAGGGTTGATTAATAAGTAAAGTCTGCAATCCTATCAAACATGTTTTAGGTAAAAATAGAAAAATGAAATCAAAGTGTAAGAAATTAATTTCTCGTCAAAATCCGTAGGGTTGATTTATAAGGTGTATCTAAATCTATCTAAACTTATTTATAAATGGAACTTTGTCTCTGTGTGTGTGTGTGTGTGTGTGTGTGTGTGTGTGTGTGTGTCCATTACCTATAGACTCCGAAACGGCTGAACCGATTTTCTTGTACTATAAGCGTCTGCGAGTGTTCTTAGCTACGTTTTGTGTCGAGGTACCCCCGATAAATATCGAAAATCGATAATCGAAAAAATCGGGTTCAATTTTGATACACTCATAGACAAAGACTTAAGAAACGATATTCAGAAGTTTCAAGGTTGCAGTTCTTACAATAGTGCAGAAAAGCGATAATATATATATATAAAAGGCAAAATGTTTGTGTGTGTGTGTGTTTGTTTATCTGCCTGTATGTCTGTATTTTTTCGGCCCTTTTATTTTAGTTTTTGCTTCGGGTTTGGCTCTAAGTAGGTATAATTGTAGTTCTTAGTCTCAGCCATGATACCATTTACTCAAAGGACTTATTTAGCCTTCAAAATTCAGTTTACGACGGAAAAAATTTATTTGATATCGATAACAGGAAATCAAAATTTGACTTACATTTATTCATTTTTCTTTCAGTCTACGGTTTCGCTTTAACTGGAAACAACTATTGCTTTTTAGTCTTTCGTGCCAATGTCCAAAGAGTCTAAGCTCCAGGACCCTTGGATTAGTTTTAAAGCTTTCATTACATCCGAGCAACGCCGGGCTATACTGCTAGTAGTCATATAAAAAATGTTTTAGACCAGATTGAATAATAAAGGAGATTATTTTTCTTTAAAATTCTTAGGGTTGATTAATCCAATCGTATAAAGCAAAGTTTTTCCTCTCTACTTCAGGACTCTACTCAGTATTCTAATACCGAGTAGAGTCCTGAAGAAGAGAGGAAAATTACCGCAACTTGGAATTCGCTGAAACCTCTAATGAGAAATAATAATAATAATAATAATAATAATAATAATAATAATAATAATAATAATAATAATAGCGGGTTCCTTCTCCAGAGCAAAAATGGATCAATTCGCAAGTCACCAGAGGTTAAGGATTTCAGGACTTAAGGGTGAGACATGAGGGTTTATTCTTGTTACACAAGGTCAAAGACTGCTTGCACGCAACTACTAAGATAATATTGTGCTTAACAGTAAGGTGATTTCCTAGGCGTAGCTTAGATGTGGCGCAAGACAGAAATTATGGGCTACCCAGTGGGCATCGAACTCACGACTCAATTTTAATAATTCCAGCGAGACAAGATTGATAACCAATAACCCACGTCGAGGTGCCCAAAACTTAAAGAGATAATGAACTATTAAAAAACGTTTATCAATCGAACAAGTTTCACTTTTATTGGGTTGTCCGGAAAGTTTGTGCCGATTTTTAGTTGCTCATGTTCCAACAGGTTAGGACACGTCACATTTATCGACAGATATAATATGTTTACATTTCAGATTACAGCACACTTCAAATTATCTCTTTAGAAAGAAAGTTTAAAATTACTTAATTCGTGTCAATTTTGCATTCCTATGAAAATAGAAGATTATAAAATGCTTTTTTGGATACTTGATTCATTTTTATTACCATATAGGCAAAAATGCATCGCTAGCAACAAATGTTTGCTTTGGATGTAACTACCAAGCTGACCCGGAGTTGTAGCACCTTTTAGGGTCCCAGCTATGGGCAAATAGTTAACCCCCACTAAACTGCGTTCAAAACACTATGAAAGTATAAAAAAAGACTTTTATGGAAAAATATACAATTTTGAAAGAAAAAATTATTACCATAACACATTTTTTAAGGAAAAAAATTATTACCATCATACATTTTTGAAGGAAGAAAATGATTGCCCCAATACATTTTTCAGGGGGAGGGGAAATTATCATTGTTTGAATACAAAACTAGAAATCATCTTCAGGTTTCTAAAATAAAATAAATAAAAAAATTTAAAAACATTTTCATGAAAATCTGGGTATGACGGTAAACTGCATCTGGCAGCAAGGCCTCTGATTGGGAAGTTGTGAGGAGCATGGAACCGCCTCTTAATTGCTGTTGTTCTCAGGTCCACCTTAACTCAGAGTGGTAGGACCTGTTTGGGTCCCAGCTATGGGCAAATACTTTATCCCCAAACTGCGTTCAAAACACTATGAAAGTATAAAAATAGACTTTTATGGAAAAATATACATTTTTGAAATAAACAATTATTACCATAACACTTTTTTGAAGGAAGAAAATGATTGCCTTAATACATTTTTGAGGGGAAAAAAATTACCAGAAGTACACTGTTTGAATACAAAACTAGAAAACATCTTCAGTTTTCTAAAATAAAATAACAAATTTAAAAACCTTTTCATCAAAATCTGACTAGATCAATCTTCTTACTATAACCGAACATTAAAAAATACCTTAAAAATCATCTTTTTAGTATTAAATAACCCACAGAGGTTGATATGTCGTTAAACAAAATTCAAACTGAAACTATCTCTTAAGAAAGAAAGTTTAAAATTACTTAATTCGTATCAATTTTGTATTCCTATAAAAATAGATGATTATAAAATGCATTTTAGATACGTGAGGCATTTTTATTACCATAAAGGCAAAAATGCATCGATAGCAATAAAAGATTGCTTTGGATGTATCTCCCAATCTGACCCGGAGTTGTAGCACCTGTTAGGGTCCCAGCTATGGGCAAATAGTTAACTGCTTTCTAAACACTATGAAAGTATAAAAATAGACTTTTATGGAAAAATATGCAATTTTGAAAGAAAAAATTATTACCATAACACGTATTTTAAGGAAAAAATTATTACCATCATACATTTTTGAAGGAAGAAAATGATTGCCCTAATACATTTTTGAAGGAAGAAAATGATTGCCCTAATATATTTTTGAAGGAAGAAAATGATTGCCGTAAAACATTTTTGAGGGGAAAAATTATCAGCAATACATTGTTTGAATACAAAACTAGAAAACATCTTCAGTTTTCTAAAATAAAATAACAAATTTAAAAACATTTTCATCAAAATCTGACTAAATCAACCTTCTCACTATAACCGAATATTAAAATAAAATACCTTAAAACCCCACCTTTTTGGCATTAAATAACCCACAGCGGTTGATATGCCGTTAAACAAAACTCAAACAAACAATTGATTCTTCATCTGTAATGTTCAAACTAACATTGGAATATTCTTTCTAAATTATATTCACAAACATTTCTAACAAAATGAAAATAACATTTTATTTACAGATTAAGAAATAAATAAAATATGAAAATAAAATATACAAAAAAAAATTAGCATTTGCATTCTTTCAAAACCCATATCAGAAACCAGGTCTGGACGACAAAGTGAACCTCGCTGCCGCACTTGAAAGAGACCTCCAATCCGTAGTGACCTGGGGTAAGAAATGGTTGGTAAATTTCAATGCCTCCAAAACAAAGCTGTTATCAACTAACCACCATAGACAATCGCATCTACCTCCCATTAGCATGGGACAGGCTAGCCTCCCAGAGAGTAAAATACTACGCCTCCTTGGCCTTACACTCTCGGCGGACCTCAAATGGAATGACTATATTGAATCCATTGCCAAATCTGCTGCTATGAAAGTGGGCTCCCTGTGCAGGGCCCGGAAATTTTTCCCACCTGAAACTATTCTGCACATATACAAATCTACCATCCGCCCGTGTATTGAATATTGCTGCCATATCTGGTCGGGTGCCCCTGCTGCTCTCCTTGGGCTTCTTGACAAAATACAAAGGAGGATCTGTAACGTGGTTGATACTGACTTGGCAGACCGGCTGCAGCCGCTCTCACACCGGCGTGATGTAGCTTCCCTGTGCCTCTTCTACAAGTACTTTCATGGCTTCTGCTCCGATGAGCTTAGATCACTGGTGCTGCCTAAGCACGAATTTACACGAGATACTAGATTAGCAACTAGGTCCCACCCTTTTACAGTTAAACAAATAAGATGTAACCGTAAATTCTACTCCAACAGCTTCTTTTCTCGCGCTTCCCGCCTGTGGAACTCCCTTCCACAAGTCTGCTTTCCCGACAGTTACAATCTCCAGGTGTTTAAATGTAGGGTCAATAGACACCTCCTATCACACTAACTCCCAACTATTCTCACAACACTCTCATCTACCCAACCCTCATTCTCGGTATCCCCACCCGCCTATCACCCACCCTCTGTTATTTCCTATATTTAATCAGCCTTTCTCCACTCTACGTAGCCCCCTGCACAGTAGTGGCAGTGACATGCCTTGCTCGGGGTGAAACGCTTATAAAAAAAAAAAAAAAAATATCTTTTTCCCGCCTTTTCTTCCTTCCACATTTTCCCTACCCCGTCTGTATATATTTCTCTCTCACGTAATGAGAAGCTAACCCTCAGATAAAAATAGGAAAAAGAAGAAAAGGTTAAACACGGAAGCAAAACGGCGGAAGTTTGTTGGCCCCGATTTCCAAAAAAATTTTAGGCATTTTAAAAAAGTTGTCACATCGTTTTGTCACCCATTGAAGTACAATTCTGTAGGAACAATTGTAAAAAACAAATTTGCGTTTAGGCAGTTTCTGCTTATTTCTGTCAACTTTGTTTCGGACAGACTATCTTAAACGAGTGTTGGGTTTACTGTTTTTCAAATGCACCACTTTTATAGTTAACCTCCTGGGATCAAAACACCATGAAAGTATAAAAATAGACTTTTATAGAAAAATATACACTTTTGAAGGAAAAATATTACCAACAATACATTTGGGAAGGAAAATAAATATTACTATAATACATTTTTGAAGGCAAAAAATTATAACCAGCAATACATTTTTAAATACAAAACTAGAAGAGATATTCAGTTTTCTAAAATAAAAAAAAACAATAAAAAAAAAGAAATTATTTTCGTCAAGATCTGACTAAATCAACCTTCTCACTATAACCTAACATTAAAAAAAGAAATATCTTAAAACCCTAACATTTTGGCATTAAATAACCCAAAGACGTTGATAGGCTGTTAAACAAAACTCAACAAGACTCAATAAAGATAATCCCCCCAAACATCGTGATCAAAGGCAAAACCAGAATATGCCGTCTTAGTGACACGGCTGTCTCTGCTGATTGTCATAAAACATTAAATATCATAAAAAAAACAAAAAAACAATCAAATTACAAGGATCTTAAAGTGGAAAAATGAGGACATCAGTAATTCAAGTTGTAGTTGGAGCCCTCGGATGAATTGAAAAAGGCTCCGATAAACATTGAAGGAATCTCTGGTAGGGAGTACACCTTGCACTTTAAAAAGGGCTTAACGCTGTAAAATGCGTGTGATATAAGAATTTAAAAAAAAATTCTCTGGAAAATGTCATGAAGCCATTTCTGCCCTGAGGTCTCTGATTGGGACCCAGAAGTAAATGAGTATACAGCAGTAATCAAGGGAAACAAAAGAATAATACAGGCGATAGCAAAAATAAATTAAAAAAGTAAATAATAATAATAATAATAATAATAATAATAATAAAATAAAATAAAATAAAAATGTAGAAATTAGTTGGTAGTGAGACCAAAGCAGAAATCGAAATATGATGAAAAATGACATAATAATAATAATAATAATAATAATAATAATAATAATAATAATAATAATAATAATTGATATGGCTTGTCCAGCGGATTGGAACATAGCAATCAAGGAATTTGAAAAACTGTCAAAATATAAAGACCTGGAAATTGAAATAGAAAAAATGTGGAAATTGAAAACAAGAGTTGTGCCAGTGATAGTAGGTGCACTCGGAATGATAAAAAATGGAACAAAACAACACATTGAAAGAATCCCTGGAAACCCCAGCTTAAGAGATATACAAAAAATTGTCTTATTAAGTACAGCCCACACACTAAGGAAAACTTTATCTATGTAATGCTAGGGATGATAGGGAAGATAGAAAAAACATGAAATGGAGTCATAACAACACGCCACGACCTGCCTTACGTCTCCCCACAGACTTGGTTGGTAGTGAGACCAAAGCAGAAATCGAAATATGATGAAAAATGACATAATAATAATAATAATAATAATAATAATAATAATAATAATAATAATAATAATAAAAAATGTGGAAATTGAAAACAAGAGTTGTGCCAGTGATAGTAGGTGCACTTGGAATGATAAAAAATGGAACAAAACAACACATTGAAAGAATCCCTGGAAACCCCAGCTTAAGAGATATACAAAAAAGTGTTTTATTAAGTACAGCCCACACACTAAGGAAAACTTTATCTATGTAATGCTAGGGATGATAGGGAAGATAGAAAAACATGAAATGGAGTCATAACAACACGCCACGACCTGCCTTAGGTCTCCCCGCAGACTTAGTTGGTAGTGAGACCAAAGCAGAAATCGAAATATGATGAAAAATGACATAATAATAATAATAATAATAATAATAATAATAATAATAATAATAAAGTCTTCAAGAAAAAAATAAATATTAAAACATTAACAATGTCAGTATCAAGAATAAGGAATTAATTAAAATACCTTAGGAATTAAAAATCTAATTAAGTATCACAAATTAAATCTAAAAATTATATTAATTAGAAAATTTAAATTGAATCAAGATCAGTGTGGGTTGGGTCTGATCTTTTCTAAGCAAGTAAGCGAAAAGATCTAATAAAAAATCTGTTTATAGGAGAAACATGAAACCAGCAAAATTAAAAAATAATATATATATATATTACCATAATAAGCACCAAAAGTGTTGACTATCACCGGAAAACGAGCGATTTGACGAAAATGATGGCCGCAAACACAAAACTTGTTCCAACCTATGACGGCGATAAGGTCAATGTACACAACTCGCGATTTTATTTTGTGGAAAACCCTGCCAGGAATTTTACACGTTTTTCGTATTATTTTACCAATGACAATTACTGTTTGAAAGATATCAAAAGACTTTTCCGCAAAAAAGCAAGAAGGAAAGGCTTAAAATAAACATGATGTTTACTTTCAATTTCTGTCTTTATGTCACAAAAGAATGATTCAGCTTTTTTTTTTCTTCTTGTGATTAAATACACGGAATTAACCTAAAATTGTTTTCAATAATTCCTTATTTACAGAAACTACAAGGAAAGGATGTGGATAGTTAGATTTCATTTCTACAAACAGCATCGGTTAAATTAATTATATCTGTTGATAAATTTATAAAAGTTGACGAACCTTAATGAAACACTGCACAAAAATTTTAATTAGCAGTGCAGTGAGATCAATCCTCATAAGGGCATCATATTAGCTTGGTATTATCTGCATGTATATTTACTATAAACACTACCGGCCATAATTATTAGGCCATGCTAGATTTTTAAAAGAAATGATGAATTTCATACTATTTTTAGTATTTACTGCCAAGTGGATAATTCTAAATGAAAATAGAATGGTTCTTTTGTTATTATTATTTTGCAAAATTTTACAAGGCAAACAGCGACAATTTACCTATCGCACCCAGTATATATAGATACACACACACACACACACACACACACACACACACACACAACTGGCCATATTTATTAGGCTACCCCAGTTTTTGTTTTTTTTAAATGATGTATTTCATACTATTTTTAGTATTTATTGCCAAATGAAAATAGAATGGTTCTTTTGTTATTACTTTGCAAAATTTTACAAGGCAAGGAAGCAAAGATGAACTCGTCCGAATCACCCTAAATTTTTTTCATTCTTTCGTTGATGAAACTGCAACATAGGTAATTATTAAATATTTATAAATTCATTTGATACACATGTTATTGTGCAATATTAACAAAAGAACCATTCTATTTTCATTTACAATTATTCACTTGGCAATCAATACTTAAAAATAGTATGAAATACATCATTATTTTTAAACACTGGGGTGGCCTAAAAATTATGGCCGGTAGTGTATATATATATATATATAGTAAAGTTTTGTAATTTGCTTGAAGCATTGCGTAAAATAGTTGTATGTGTTATGTCTTGAAGGCTGTTACAATGCGTTGAATGAAATAAAAGAAGGTCAGGAGGTGTTTGTATTATTTATATATATATATCGTTTATTTATATTTATATTTCGAGACTATAATCTCATCGTCAGAATGGCAGAGAAAACTTCAAACTGTCCGTGCTTTTAGTTGTCCATCTATGAATGGCTGGCTTCATCCATTGCTGCTGTACGTGTGTGTGTGTGTATGTACGTGTGCGTGTGTGCGTGTGTGTGAGTGTGTATCTATGTGTGTTCTAGTTGTTGTTTTTTTTTTTTTTTAAGGTCTAATATATATATATATATATATATATATATATATTCTGAGATCAACAACAAAATCATCCAACATCATTGAATTAATCCTTTTTTAATATATATATATATATATAATGAAATTATAATTATGACTAAATGCATCCACCCTAAGAAATACCTCTTAGGTTCATACAACCACGGATAAAAACGTCATAATTCATTTTAATTTAAACAATGCGCGTTCATAAATTCCCTGCCACGTGAACGTTCAAATAAAACACCGTTACAAGAACGTTCTTAAAAAGAAAAACGGTAAAAGATAAAATCAATTATTAAAAGTCGCCTGAAGACACCACATAGTAGAAACCTGGGTAGCGAAATAACTCGTTTAAAAATGGAAAATATTCAAAAGTTCTACAATATAATTGTATCGAACACTTTCTAATACAAATGTGTACTGATCTAACTCTATTAGGACCAAAAACTAAGTATTGAACACTATATATATATATATATATATATATATATATATATATATATATATATATATATATATATATATATAATTTTTACTTAGCTAATTGGCGGTATAACAGATGTGCGTTGTGGTGCAGTAGATATCGGTGCGGAACGAGAAATCGGAGAGCAGAGTTCGAATTCCAGTTATTAATCCGTCCAGCTATGGATTAAATATCAGGAAAGATTAGGATCTATAGCATTGGTTGGCAAGCAGTCTACTGCAGAAAGAAATGGAAACTTACTGCCAGAAAAATTTTCTGCCGAGTCAGTCATGTCTTTTCCGAGACATGATCGCCCAGGCGTATATCACTTTCCAGAGTTTCGTAGATTAATATTTTTGTAATTGTTTACTACATTCGTCAGGTTGTGTATAAAAGTCTGCCTCCTTCTACCGAGCGCTCATAGCCCAGAGGTAGAATCTCCGACTGAAGCCAATTCGGTCTGTTTTCAATCTTGGGTTAAAGCAATCGGATGTCTAACCGTACTGATGAGCTGTGATACAACGAAACAGATCTGTCTGCGGATGACTATTTACGCTCTCACACCCTGATTGAGCACTTTGGAAGAATGGTAGACTTTGAAAAAACAGTAACTACTCTAGCATCTACGCATCGTTCATTCAGCAATGAATTAGAGTACTCTAACTACTGGGGCATAATACATCATACGCTAAATGTCTGTCTCCTTCTACCGAGCGCCCATAGCTCAGAGGTAGAATCGCCGACTGGCGCTAATTCGGTCGGGCACCAATCCTGGGGTAAAAGCAATCGGATGTCTAACCGTACTGATGAGCTGCGGAACAGATTTGTCTGCGGATATATATATATATATATATATATATATATATATATATATATATATATATATATATATATATATATATATATATATACATATACACAAAACTGTGTACTGGTTTAATTCAATTTTGACTAATAACTAACTAATTAATTTATATATGCCAACGGCTATATTGTGTTGAATACACCGGTTCCCGTCCGATCACCGAAGTTAAACAACATCGAGCCTGGTCAGTACTTAATGGGTGACCATTTGGGAATACCAGGTGCTGTAAACGTAAGGACCAAGAATGGTCCACCGGTCCTCTAGGTTTGGGGTTAGGTTACAGGGCTAACAACCCTGTCCCATAAAAAACAGTTTGTTATAGCAACAAAAAGTTACTGCCCTATGCGCCCTCTGGGTGTGATGGATAAATGATGAAATTATATATATGTTAGTCTTTGGTCATAATTAAATTAGACTAGTATACAGTTGTATTAAAAAGTGTTCAATAAAATTATATTGTAAAACTTTTGAATATTTTTTCATTTGAAAATTAGTTATTTCCGCAACCTAGGTTTCAACCTTCCGTTATCTTCAGGCGATTTACAATAACTGATTTTACCATTTTTCAACCACTCGAACAGAGATTTTTTTTATGAACACGCGACTGGTATTTTCAAACAACTGAAAAATGTTCAAAATTAGAAAGGAGTTATTTAAGGATCTTAGAACACTTTCCTCCCCGTTTGTATAATCCTCGTAAGTATTTCTGGGTATGATTATCTTTGTACATAATTTGTGATCTTTCATTTAGTAATTTTTCTTTCTAGGAACAACATAATAGCTAATTTTTCCTCCTGGCACCATCTGCATGTGTTACCACCATTGTATGGTCTGGATATTTTCACTATACTCCAAGTTATATCAGGGCCTTTTCCATACTTCAGTTTTAATTTCCAAACGTGGATAGCCAGTTTGATACAATATATATTGTATTTTTGTTATTACAATGGTTTATAAAAGCATTATATCACTATACAAAGATGTTCATGCTTCAGAACAATATTGTTCTTCTTCAGGAATAAACGTTGAAAATGATTTATTTTAAAAATATAAGATTAATTCATGGTTATTTAGAGAATGAAGGAGCAGTAGTTATAGAATATGCTTTTAGGTGTGTCAGTATTGTTCGATCAAAATGAGAATTCGGTAACTATGAAGATGAACACACACACACACACACACACACACACACACACACACATATATATATATATATATTACAGAAAAGTGAAAGAACACGTAGATTAAAAACCCACTGTTCAAGCATTTCATGGAAGTTTTTGTGCTATTATGCTTTTATAAACCATTGCAATAACAAAATTACAATATATATATATATATATATATATATATATATATATATATATATATATATATATATAAAGTTTAGTTATAAACTCAACTCCCTACGGATAACATTTATATATGTTTTGGTTATTATAACACCATTAAATTAAATAAGAAAACGAAAAATTAAAAAAACGTGTGTGTGTGTATGTGTACGTGTGTACATGCATGCATATGTATACTTGCATGTATGTATGTGTTTACGTGTGCATGCATATTTAAATATTAAAAACGTCGACACATTTACGAGCAATAACAATACTCACCAAATTCCGAGGGGGGGGGATAAAAGAGAAAAATCTAAAAGCGAAAATGACAAAAGGCTACCCTGGAACTAACCAACGTCTTTGTCATCAAGGACACATAGTCCAGTGAATATAAACGTTGGTTAATTCCAGTGACTTGACCCAAATAGCTGTGAGTTCAATACCAGGCTACAGCAGTGGTGAACAAATAACTCAGAGAGTTAGGTTAAAGGGAGCTAACTATATGGCTACCAGAAGTGGGATCGCACATGGAATGAGAATGGTATACACCAGTGATGGTAATAAAGGGATCGCTTCGAAATTTCTAGCATCTGAAGAAGGCGTACAACAGCCGAAACGTCGTAAACATTGCCATAAATATGAAGACAATAGTCCGAACAATGTAAATTTAGATTGGTTTCCTTTTTAACGCAAATACCGATTACCCAATACTATTTACGCTTTTTTTCCATCTCACTTTGACGTGAGCACCGAAACACCTTTACTTGAATAGGTAAAGAAGAATTATCAGTTTGAAAGCTTCCTTTTGAAATATCGATAAAGAATGTAGACAACTGAGAAATGTGTCCATTAGAGAGAAAATTCGTTTATTCGTCATTACTTCACCCGGAAGTGCACTTTGAAATATTCCCACTTAAAAGAATGCACGCGCAGGTCAAAATGTCGATAAATTGACCACAACCATATGATATGACGTTGCAAATTTCTTTTTTAGACAAAGGATTAAATTAATCAGTTTATAGGATAAAAAAAATTCTAAAAATGTCCGCAACGATAGAAACAACAGGGAAATATATATACATTTACACAAAAGTACTTAGGAAAACATTATAAAATAACTTTTATCTTTGGGACCTGAGTTAAATGAACTTTGTTACATGCTGGCAGTTGTCAATGTATTTTAAACGTTATTAAACTTCTTTACTTGAGAGTGCTTCTTTTTTATAGTGTTTCTTCTTTGATAGCGTTTCTTTTTTGATAGTGTTTCTTCTTTGATAGTGTTTCTTTTTTGATAGTGTTTCTTCTTTGATAGTGTTTCTTCTTTGATAGTGTTTCTTTTTTGATAGTGTTTCTTTTTTGATAGTGTTTCTTTTTTGATAGTGTTTCTTCTTTGATAGTGTTTCTTTTTTGATAGTGTTTCTTCTTTGATAGTGTTTCTTTTTTGATAGTGTTTCTTTTTTGATAGTGTTTCTTTTTTGATAGTGTTTCTTCTTTGATAGTGTTTCTTTTTTGATAGTGTTTCTTTTTTGAGAGTGCTTCTTTTTGATAGTGTTAAATGAACGTTGTTACATGCTGGCAGTTGTGTATTTAGGCAGCAATTTCTCTTGTATGCGGGTATCATTAAAAATTACAGACAAGATATTATTCTCCGAGCGAATTCGTCTATACAGTTAGCCTTTATCGGATTTGGATTTGATTTTACACGTCACTGAATATGTGTGGTGTTTATGTATGTGTATACAGTCCTAAGGTTTATTTTTATAGTCCGAACGCGTTAAGCATATTTTTACCGTTTTCGTAGTTGATATTATTATTTACTGGATTTTTCGTTTTTATTAATGTTTCCCTTATTTTTAGATTTTTTTTTAATGTGGATGACGCTATGATATTTGTGATTTCTACAACGTTGTTACAGATGTATTTTAAACGTTATTAAACTTCTTTACTTGAGTACTTGAGAGTGCTTCTTTTTTGTTAGTGTTTCTTCTTTGATAGTGTTTCTTTTTTGATAGTGTTTCTTCTTCGATAGTGTTTCTTTTTTTTGAGTGTTTCTTTCTTGTTTTTATCTTATTTTATTGTGTGCGTTCGTGTGCGTGTATTTTGTTGGTGAACCTGTAAGCTGTTAGCCAATTTCATTAAGCATTGAACAGTGACAAGAAAAATAAATAAATATCAGATAGATAGATCAACCAGTAGACAGATATGAATAAACTGAGCTAGATAGCTAAATAGATATTAACACACACACACACACACACACACACACACACACACACACATATATATATATATATATATATATATATATATTTTTTAGGAATATTATTTTTGGGATACGGAATTTTATTCCATCCATATGTACCCTATATATATATATATATATATATATATATATATATATACATTTACATATATATATATATATATATATATATATATGAACAAGCTAAGATAGATAGATATGGATAGACTGTGATAGATAGATAGATAGATAGATAGATATGAACAGAGGCAGATAAACATGAATATACTGATATATATATATATATATATATATATATATAATACGTAATGTAATACGTATTACCCATGAAATTGTTGTTTCTAAAAAATTTCTAAATTATATATATATATATATATATATATGCATGTATATATATATCCGAGTGTGTATAGAATGAGGAGAGAAAAAAGAAAATTTTTTTCCGTCCAAAACATTAATTTAAAACAGTGCTCGATATATAGTGTATAGAGCAGTGAATATTTATTATAAATTATCTTTTAGAACATGTACATAATTTCTTTTATATATGTCCTCTTCCCTACAATCATATGGTTGTTTCAGTGTTTGGATTTAAATACCTCTTCGGGGGAAATAAAGGTTTGGAATCATTCTCTGTTTATATTTGGTTCGTTGTTGTCGTGGATGTTGGTTGGGGTTATTGGTAATTATGTGAATGTCTCGTTTTGATCGTTAGACTTTTGAGGAATTTGGTGTGTAAGTGTGAAATTGTTGATTAATGATATTATCTGTTGGAATGTATGTTTTATCTTTTTAACGATCAAAACGAGACATTCACTTAATTACCAATAGCCCCAACCAACCCCCACGACAACAACGAACCAAATATAATATATATATATATATATATATATGCATTTGGAATTCGTCTCGTGTCTACGAGTACGTATCTGTCGTTCATACTATGTCACCCCACAGGGTCAGAGATAGTAAGTTCTCTTGGCCACTGAAATGATATAAAGGGCAGGCTATCAGCAGAACATAATATTTTGATTAAGTTTTAACGTCAAGATGTAGAATAAGTATTTGTATTCATTTTTCCTCCTCATTTTTCATTACACTCTTCTGTATTTTAATTCTAGTTTAAATCTCCCGTAGAGGCCTGACGAACGGGTACGAAACAGGTTACTTTGCTTTTTTTACTATTTTATAATGTGTAACATTAAGCTACACACTTTCATCTCTTCAATACACATATATATATATATATATATTGTCATCCGCAGACAGATCTGTTTCGCTGTATCACAGCTCATCACTCCGATTTCTCCTTAACGCAGGTTCGAAACCCGACCGAATTGGCGTCAGTCGGCGACTCTACCCCTGGGCCACGTATCATTAAAATAGGTGTTGGGTGCACCAGCACACGGAAAGTGCCTTATGATACACAATTAAAATAAATGAACTGCTGAGGTAACAATATGCCAATGAATGGAGCACACACTCCTGACTTACTCCCTTCGTTTCGACCGCGTCGGTGTCTTCTGCAGGGACCAGCCTGGTGAAATATATACATATATATTTTTTCTGTATGCGTGTTTGTGTGGAGAGAGAGAGAGAGAGAGAGAGAGAGAGAGAGAGAGAGAGAGAGAGAATAAACAGATTTATTGATTGATTTATTAAAAAACAAAACAATAAACCTCTCTGTTTATTCATTATTTATTTAACAGCCAGAAAATATTTTTAGAGTGCAAGAATTTTATTTAGATAATAATTTATTTATTTAGATAATTTATTTAGATAATTTATTTAGATAATAATTTTATTTAGATAATAATGATTTATCGATAAAATTCCTACTAATTGACCCATAACTGAGTTGGATTCATGCCTTTCCCAAGGGTATTTGCGCGTAAGGGAATATAATGAACCCGACATAAATTCGAACTCTTCCCCCCGATTTCCAATCCTGAGTTGTCATCGATTATACCAGCTGCACATACACGCTTATAGCGCCTATAATTCCCAAGGGGTTACCCTTCTAGGTATTAAAACCCATGACATTGCTTAAATTCTATGCTCATTTGAAAAAAAAAAGAATGTATGGATAGCTATGTGATATTTGTCCTTCTGTATGGAAGTGAATGTTGGAGGATATCATCAAGGATGAAGGAGAGGCTTGAGACAAAAGAAATGTGGTTCTACAGAAGGATGCTGAGGATATCATGGACAGAGCATGTGAGCAATGATGAAGGATGGAAAGTGCGACATGTAGATCCAAAGACTCAGTGGTATGGCCAAATATGCATTTAAGAAGCTAACCAGAGTACTGAGAGACAGGAAAATCTCATTAGAAACAAAGAAAAGAGTGCTGGATGGCTTTGTGATATCTGTCCTTCTGTATGGAAGTGAATGCTGGACGATCTCATCAAGGATGAAGGAGAGGCTTGAGGCAGCAGAAATGTGGTTCTACAGAAGGATGCTGAGGATACCATGGACAGAGCAGATGTGCAAGGATGAGGAGTTGGAAAGGATGCAAACGAGAAGAAAACTGATACTAAATATCAAGAAGAGACAAATGAGGTTCCTCGGACACGTAATGAGGAAGGAAGCCCTGGAGAACTTGATACTCACAGGTCGGGTAAAAGGAAGAAGTGAAATGGGAAAGCAGCGTGAGATGTACTTGTTAGGTCTGAGTAAATGGATGGCAGAGCATGGTTGACGGAGCGGGGCTTAGAAAAGATACCAAGAGAAAAATTATTAAAGCGACAAGAGACAGAGCCAAGTAGAAGTTCATGATCGCCTACGCCCTGAAGGGACACGGCACATGAAAAAGAATAAGAAGAAGTGCGTTAGCCGATGCTAGATAGAAAGATGGAGTTACGTCATACTTAGGTGCATTTAACCAGAAAGGTTTATTCCCGTGATTTTCAACCGACGTGCCGCGACACACGAGTGTCCCACGCGATCTTCTTAATCGGGACACGAAATATTGTCAAGGCATATATATATATATATATATATATATATATATATGCGTCTGTCTGTGCGTAGAAGAAGTAATGATACATATTCATTATTTGAATAAAGGAATCAGTATTAAACTTCTTTTTAAATAATTATTTTCAACATTGTTCGATTAAATACTTCGTTTTTAAGTTTTAATATTCATTTTTTAAAAAGTATTTTTTTTTTAATTTACTTTTTTAAAACTTTCCTTTATTTGAATAAATCTAATCTATCTAAACTTATTTATAAATGGAACTTTGTCTGTGTGTGTGTGTGTTTGTGTGTGTGTGTGTGTGTGTATCCGTTACCTATAGACTCCGAAACGACTTAACCGAGTTTCTTGAAAATTTCCACAGTTGTACTATAAGCGTCTGCGAGTGTTCTTGGCTACGTTTTGTGTCGAGATACCCCCGATAAATATCGAAAATCGATAATCGAAAAAATCGGGTTATAGAAGGAGTGGTCCGATTTTAATCAAATTTGATACACTCATAGACAAAGACATAAGAAACGATATTCAGAAGTTTCAAGGTTGCAGTTCTTACAATAGTGCAGAAAATCGATAATAAATATATATATATAAGGCAAGATGTTTGTATGTGTGTCTGTTCATCTGTCTGTATGTCCTTTATACAAATCCACAATTTTTATCCGATTCTCACCAAACTTCACACAAATATTCTTTAGGCTGAGTCTGAGATCCAGGATCATAGATTAGTTTTAAAACTTTCATTACACCCGAGCAACACCGGGCTATACTATATGTTTTGCTGAGAATAATTTTTTTTTCATCAAAAATGTTATGGTAAAAAAAAATTTTGTTCAAAAATATATTGTTGGTAATATTTTTCCTTCAAAATGTATATTTTTCTATAAAAGTGTATTTATATGTATATATTTCTATAAAATTTTATTTTATGCATATATTTCTCTAAAAGTATTTTTTACTTTCATAGTGTTTTGACCCCAGTTTGGGGGTTAACTATTTGCCCATAACAAGTGCTGCCACTCAGGGTCAGGGTGGACCTGGGAACAACAGCAATTAAGAGGTGGCTCCATGCTCCTTACGACCTCCCAATCAGAGTCCTTGCTGCCGGATGCAGTTAACCGTCGTACACAGGACAAATCAGATAATTGTATTCTTTGCTTAATTCAAAATATTTACAAAGTTCAATTGAATTATGAATTATTATTGTTGAAGATTCAGATATATATCATTGAGAATTTGATTTAATAATTTTCCAATAGTTCAATAGAAACATCAAAATAAATTAAGTTTATATTTGTATGTATTTTTTAAAAAAAGTTTATGGTTATATGACATTTAAATGTTCTGTGATATTTTCATTTGCTCAAAGGGGTGCCGTTGCTTAAAAAGAGTGAGAAACATTGGTCTATTAGGTAAGTCCAGAACAGATTATTACTTGGCTTGCTATGAAAATGGATCAATACATATGAACAAATTCACACACACACACACACACACACACACACACACACACACACACACACACACACACACACACACACATATATATATATATATATATATATATATATAATGTTTAAATGATAATAACTACAAACAAATAAATTATATATATATATATATATATATATATATATATATATATATATATATATATATGGTTATGAATTAATTGCACATTGCGACACCGAAATGTCTATGTTTCGAGATAGATTCTCTTCATCAGGCAATGTTGATTTTGTTTGTACAGATGGTTTACATTTAAATGCAAAAGCCTTTGGTTTGCTGTGTATGTATGTGGGAAGATATAAAATTTACATGCGTGTTTCTTTTAACTAATCAGAGCAAAGATTCAGGTTGTGTCATATGTAGACATTGCAAAATGCTCACATTAGAAAATGGATAAAATCTAAATGAAATAACATGCATATAACCAACAAGTGCTTAAAAATAATTACTGACGAGCTGTCAAAATAAAGTAAATTGAAACATAAAATTATTCATACAAAAAAAATGTCTTTTTATAAAAAAAAATGTTTTTTTTTTAAAAAAATGTCTTTTTATAAAAAAAAATTCATTTTATATAAAAAAATTCTTTTTATATAAAAAAATTCTTTTTATAAAAAAAAAATTCTTTTTATAAAAAAAATTCTTTTTATAAAAAAAAATTACAACAAATAAATAGATATTTATTATATTGAGCACTGTTCATAATAAAAATAAAATGCCGGGCCACTCAAAATAGTAAAACCTTGAGTCCTCTTCACCTGGAATCATATATATATTTTATTTTATTATGAACAGTGCTCAATATAATAAATATCTATTTATTTGTTGTAATTTATATATATATATATATATATATATATATATATATCCGTCAATATTGACGGATGTGCGTTGTGGTGCAGTGGGCGTTGGCACTGCATTCACATACGCACTGGTACCCTTGGAAAAGAATTAATCTGTCCCTTTCCTCCAGTTATGGGTTAAATAACCGAGGTCTGCTGTTCATGCGATCTGTGGCGAACTACTGCGCCGATTGTTTTTTATCAGCAGTTCCAAAAAGTGTGGCTGGTGCTACACAAGCCTACACCACTCTAAAGAATTCTTTGTGTGGCAGTCTAACTGGGTTAGATACTCATAAGTCAAAATCGACGGGAGAGTTCAAAACATAATAAAAATAATATATATATATATGTGTGTGTGTGTGTGTGTGTGTGTGTGTGTGTGTGTGTGTGTGTGTGTGTGAATATATATACATATTATCCTACGTCACTAGCTCGACTCAGAATAACATCCATGATGCAATCATCAGGCGCTTAGAATGAAGTGACCGTTTCGAAATTTAAAATTTTTGGTTATCTGCTATTTTTTAATATTTCAACTGCATAATTTAATTTGATTTGGAGTAAAACTTAAACATGAAATTAGAAAGTATAATATTAAAAGTTAAAATAAAAATTTAAATCAAATTAATAAGCAGAATATTTTTAGGCCAGAGGTTATACGATTTGTCCTACGGTCAGTTCATTATAAGCACCTGATGATTGCATAGTGTATGAAACTTCCAGTCGTGCTATAAACGTAGGATTATATGAATATTTATTAATGTATACTTTATTACTCTGTTATATTAAATCGAGCACTGTTTTATCAAAAACATATATATATATATATATATATATATATATATATATATATATATATATATATATGCGTGTACTTGCGCATATATCAATGTGTATATTTATTGATATCCAAAACTATATATATATACATATTGTGTATTTTGGCAGCATTTTTTCATTAATGCAGGTTTCGTTGAATAATATAGACAAGTTTTTATTTTTTATTCGGGTCTAAGCCCATGTGAGCCGAAAGCTTAGACCCGATAAAAAAATAAACAATTACTGTGATTTTTTGTTGTCTTTCAACGATATCACCATCAAGTATATCAGACGGTACGAACGGATCCTACACAAAATTAATAGACAAAACTTGTCTATATTATTCAATGAAACCTGCATTAATATATATATATATATATATATATATATATATATATATTATATATATATAGTTTTGGATATATATATAGTTTTTATATATATATATATATTATATATATATATATATATATATATATATAGAGAGAGAGAGAGAGAGAGAGAGAGAGAGAGAGAGAGAGAGACAGATTATAAAAAGAGAGAGAACACACTGAGCCATGGCGACAAGAGTCTTGGCGAGTGCAGAGTCAACAATAAATCAACAGTTGACACCATTTACGTCCAATATAGCTGCAGTTGAAAAACAAACGCAGTTAGCACCTACCCCTGTGCACCTCGGAAACTCACCCAACACTTAGAGTGCAATTCTGCCCCTTTCTTATTCAATGGGATGGTCACTGAGTACATAGTTCATTAGCCTAAATTCGATTTGCAGTTGGCGTGCGATGCTACTAACTGACACCAACGTAGGAAATTGCAGCGGGAAAGGTTTGTTAGAGAAGCAATTTCGCTGCGAGAAAATGAGGACAATGTAACAAAGTGACGAGGGAAGAAAAAGGAAAAAAAAAACCCAAAAAAACAAAACGAAAAGCCATTGAACATGTGCAAATCTATTCGTCCTCCAGGCCAGAAATGAAATGTCGTTCGAACACTGGGGAAAACACAGGAACAGTTTTTAAGGAGTTAAACGGAAAATCGTATAAAATTATGATGGAAACTTTACTGTCAATAATTATTACTAACTAGCAGTATAGCCTGGCGTTGCTCGGGTGTAATGAAAGCTTTAAAACTAATCCTTGGTCCTGGAGCTCAGACACAATGGACGTTGGCACGAAAGACTAAAAAGCAATAGTTGTTTCCAGTTAAAGCGAAACCGTATACTGAAAGAAAAATCAATGGATGTAAGTCAAATTTTGATTTCCTGGTATCGATATCAAATAAGTTTTTTTCGTCGTAAACTGAATTTTGAAGGCTAAATAAGTTCTCTGAGTAAATGGTATCATGGCTGAGACTAAGAACTACAATTATACCTACTTAGAGTCAAACCCGAAGCAAAAACTAAAATAAAAGGGATGAAAAAAATCCAGACATACAGGCAGATAAACAGACTCACACACACAAACATCTTGCCTTTTATATATATATATATATATATATATATTATCGCTTTTCTGCACTATTGTAAGAACTGCAACCTTGAAACTTCTGAATATCGTTTCTTATGTCTTTGTCTATGAGTGTATCAAATTTGATTATAATCGGACCATTTTCGATATTTATGTGGGGTACCTCGACACAAAACCTAGCCAAGAACACTCGCAGATGTTTATAGTACAACTGTGTAAATCTTCAAGAAAATCGGTTCAGCCGTTTCGGAGTCTATAGGGAACGGACACACACACACACACACACACACACACACACACACATACACACATACACACATACACACATACACACACAAACTCTCACACACAGAGACAAAGTTCCATTTATAAATAAGTTTAGATTAACATAATTCTGATTCCCACTGCTTAATAACGGACTAAGTGTTACGGTAAAAACCAACAATAATAAAATGAACGAAATACTAGTAAAAAAGTAATAATAATTGATAATACTGTGTTAATAAAATAAGCATATCAGTCTCCCAATTTGCTAGTAGCCATTCATCACATTAAAAAATAACGTTATTAAAGCAGATTGAGTCAAATAAAACTTCGTAAGTTCCTACTTAAAAGTGTTGTTGCATTACAATTGATTCATGTAAGACATTTAAACACATTAAGACAACTTAAGACTATTAATACTTGGTGTAAAAGCAAGAAAAACAAAATAAAAGAATTACTAGTCCAAGACGTTAGGGAAGTTTCCAGCATTCACTGCCATATAGGTGGATTGATATTACATAAAATTTTGTCACTCTTTTCTTTGTTTCTAACGAAATCTTCCTGTTTCTTAATACTTTGTTTAGCTTTATCGTAAATAATTAACCCGGTAGATATAAATATATAATACTGTTTAATTAAAAAAAACAAAACAGAATATCTACTTAAATATGAGCAGCGATAAAAAATAATGTTCAAACAAATCATTTCAAATTGTCGGTTGTTTATAACCAAGTTTCGTTAACCTTTGTTAATTTCCGTAATATATATATATATATATATATATATATATATATATATATATTGATTGCTTAATTACTCACTTTCTGAACATAATAAGATTAGACCAGTGCACATTTGTATTAAAAAGTGTACAATACAATTATATTATAGAGCTTTTAATATTTTCCATTTGTAAACGAGTTATTACGCGACATAGTGGTGTCTACAGGCGATTTTCAACAACTCAGTTGAAAATCGCCTGAAGACACCACTCATGATAGAAACCTAGGTCATGTAATAACTTGTTTACAAATGGAATATATATATATATATATATATATATTGTCATCCGCAGACAGATCTGTTTCACCGTATCACAGCTCATCAGTTCGGTTAGACTCCGATTGCTTTTTTACCCGGGATTGAAACCCGACCGGAATGGCGTCAGTCGGCGACTCTACCTCTGGGCTAGCGATATATATATATATATATATATATATATATATATATATATATATATATATATATAGGAAAGAATATTAAAACGTTTTGAGTTTGAAAATGTCTTTTTTTGACAGTATTTGTTTATTTTCTACCCAACACCAAAATCAAATTTTCGCTGTCACCACTTGTGACAGCGAAAACATTATATACTTCCTCTTCTTTTTAATATGTCCCAATAGTGGATATATTGGCGAATCCGGTAATAGCTTTAGATTTCGATTCAATAATCACAAACTTAATATACGCCAAAATAATCAATATTCCCCAGTAGGAGCAAATTTCAATCAACCGGGTCACACCTTAGAAGATTTCAAATGTTTACTAATAGACTCCAATTTTAGTTCTACATACGCACGCAGAAAGAAAGAAAAATACTGGATTTTAAAATTAAATACACACAAGCTAGGGTTAAATAGGGACTTAAATGCTTTGAATCTTTACAAATACTTCAATAACTAAACGTTTTTAGAAACATTTAAAAATATTTTTTAAACTTTTTAAGATACAATTAAAAATTTTTTTTATCTAAAACAAATTTACATCATTATTAAAGATAGGTTTACGTTTACAAACATAATTTTAAAAAACATCTGTCGCTTTCAACGTCACTTGATGTAAAAACAAAAATTCTCTCCACAAACGCGTCACGTGATGTAAACAAACGCGTCACGTGATGTAAACAAACTCTTCACTGACGCTCTCGCGAAATCTCGCGAAATACATAACTAATTCAAATTTTAAAATCATTTGTTTCTGATGAAAGACCGAGGACGGTCTGAAATATAAAATATAATAGTAGAAATAAACAAATACTGCCAAAAAAACACATTTTTAAACTCAAAACGTTTTAATATTCTTGCCTATACATGTTAAGACAGTATACGTGGATCATCACTATGATATATATATATATATATATATATATATATATATAATCTTTGATAGGAGCCTTCCGGCCCCGAAGAGGCCGCAAATCATTTGTAATGAAAAAGATATACTTGAGTGATAAATAGATTATAGACATCTGTTTCAACATACATAAAAAGTAGCTAAAAGTTGTGAAAACGTTCGTAATGTCTGGCTTCAAAACGCCAATTCCGCGATTTCTTCCGTTTTTTTCGTGATCACGGAATATCTGCGTTCCGAGAGTCGGTTATTTTGTTTAAAGTACCATTGATTGTGGGTTCAGTATGTTCAGTGGGGGTGAGGAGTTGCATTCTGCGGGTGGCGGGGCTGCAGGGCGCATTCTGCCGCGGGGGCCGCGATGTTGCTAAGCACGGCACTGTGTATACTGTGTACAACCATGTATGGATATGTGTTTATCTGCATTATATGTGTGTGTATGCGTTTACTTGCCTATGATCAGGCGCGCATGCGCGTTTACAGGAGGGGACGGGTTCAATTAAAAATGGATAACAGTGTCCTGAATGGGAGAATTTCTTTTGCATTTGAGAAGGGAAGTGCAGTTTTTGAAAAATCTAAGGCCTTATTAAAAGCAGATGCCCAGTTGATGAAACTGAATACACAAGAGTAACAAGAACCACTGCCAAAAATTAAAAAAAATGGCCTCGTCAGAAAAAAATAAAAAATTAAAATTAAAATAAAAATTAAAATAAAATAAAAATAAAAAATAAAATGAAATAAGATAAATAAAAAGATAACCTGATTGCTATCAAAAACATTTTATTCTACTCAACGCTTTTTAGTGTGATAATAATTTAATTTTCATAGGTTTTCTTTTTATCTGATGAAAAGTTCATTGTAAGAAAGACAAATTCAAAAGAATCCAGCGGTCTCAAAATTTAAACAGAAAACTTTTCGTTTTTATAACTGTTATAGTGAAACACACCTATTCCTCAAATAATGGACTCTCCCTCCTATATTGATAAGAGTTAACAGGAAGACAGATAGATAGATAGATAGATAGATAGATAGATAGATAGATAGATAGATAGATAGATAGATAGTGTTATGAGGAAACACACCTATTCCTCATATCATGGACTCTTCCTCCTATATTGATAAGAGTTAACAGGAAGATAAGTCGAGTTTTTAGATGTTCTAAAGAGTTCTTTAGAGTTCTATTGGAGTTCAGTAGAACTATTAGTTAGTTCCAGTTTGGTCATAGTTAGATAAAGACAGTTGATATTGGTCGGCAGTTAGCCGAATACTAAGGAGTCAGCTTACAGTGGAAGATTACCAAGTTCCTAACATTTTGGGTACGTTAAGTCGATTAGCAACCGACATAGCACGATTATAACTTTCAGTGCGAAAACTACTCCGCAACATTAACTAAGACTCCATTATTAAAGTCATTGTGGGGAACCACCTGTTGCGATGTGAAGAGTCTCACGGCCGTATCGTACAAACAGTTAAGCACCTTAGAGCCAAGTCAAAACCTAGATGAGTGACCGTTTAAGTATACCAGATGCTGTCAGCTTGGATGCTAATCAGAGAGAAGAGTTCTAATTCCCGTTGGTTTTGTGATATTCACTTACGTTGCAGAAAATATGAATCCACCTTTACTTTCCCCAAGTTATGGGTTAAATAGTAAAACTGTAAGCTTGGATGTGTGGGTGGTGTAATGGATAACGGTTCGAAATATTTCTTATAACCCTTTATGGCTAATTTAATGCCGTAACATACTTTCGAATAAGTTGGCATCAAATCAGTCAGCCATACGTGATACACTCTTGGTTAATCATGTCTTTTTCAGCGGTAGATTAGTTGCTAAACAAGGCTATACAACCAAATATGTCCTGCTATTTAACCCTTAGAGAGAGAAGTGAAAGTTTATGTTATATTATGATATTAATAAGTAGTAATTTGTGGGGGGGGGGATCAGTTTATTACTTCATATCAAAAGAAAAATGATCCCCTACTTTATGCCCAGTAGAAACTTTACTTATGTTTCCAACTATTATATTCAGTCAGTTATTTAAGTGTCACGCTTGGGTGATCATATCTTGAAAGAGACATGATGGACTGGGCAGATGTTTTATCCTGCTATTTAAATCATAGCTGAAAGGAGAAAAGGCGGATTATATTAATAAGTAATAATTTGTGGGGGGATCAGTTTATTACTTCATAACAATAGAAAATTGATCCTCCACTTTATGCCCAGTAGAAGCCATACTCATGTTTCCCACTATAATATTCAATCAGTCAGTTAAGGGGCATACGTGATACACGCTTCGGTGATCATGTCTCAAAAGAAACACGCCTGAGTGGGCAGAAGATTTTCCCGCAGTAGGTTGCCATTACTTTCTGCGGAAGACTTGTTTCCAACGAAGTTTATAGAACCAAATATGACCTGTTATTTAACTTATAACTGGAGAGAGAAGAGACGGATATATTATATAAATAAGTACTAATTAGTCAGTTAGTGGGGGATCAGTTTAATACTTCATAACAATAGAAAAATGATTCCCCACTTTATGCCCAGTAGAAGTTTTACTTAGTTTTACAACATTTATATTTAGTAGGTCCTGTTAAGTGGCATACGTGAAACACGCTTGGGCGATCATGTCTCTTTCGAGATATGACTGACTAGGCTGAAGATTTTGGTGTTGTGGTGCAGTGGATATCGACTCGGAACGACAAATCGGGGTGCCGAGTTCGAATTCCAGTTGAATTCTTTGCATTCACATACGAACAAATGCAAAGGTATTAATCTGTCTTTTCCCTCCAATTATGGGTTAAATAATAGGAAGGTATTTACCAACCTTCCAACGCAAGGTTAGATGTGACATAATGTCATTTTATAGTGGGTCTTCCCGGCCATATAGCCGGGCCAAAAAATGTCTGTCTATTTTTATCGAGTCGTGGTTCTACCCTTCGGTGGAACCACGACTGGGTTAGTGCTGTCTGCTCGGAAGCAGAGAGCGCCCTCTACCCGAAGGCAGAGAGCTGAAAGTGTCATAGTAACAGCGGCAAATGCCGGCTGAGACTAAATAATAGGACAGATTGGTTCTATAGCCAGTCTACCGCAGAAAACAATGGCGACTTACTGCGGGATAATCTTCTGCCTAGTCAGTCATGTCTCTTTCGAGACATGATCATCCAATGCGTGTATTACGCTTGGCACATGACATAAAGCAGTAAGTACGCTTTTCAGTTACGCTTTGCATTCGTTAATTTCTGGAACTTCGTCGACTCTCCTTGAATTCGAAACGCCGCAAATTATATTAGCTGAAAAATTCTAATGCACCTGAAACATGATTGAGAAAAGAATATCAAACAACACAAAAGTAAAAATCCCAGAATGTCTAAGTACTAATATTTAACCCATAGTTAGGGGGCGAGAGATAGATTCACATTTGCGCGTAAATTGAATCATATTAGCATATCTGGTCATGTGATACTGCAATTCACCTCGACAAAATCAAAAGAAGAATTTGCAGTGTTATTGGTCCTGACCTGGCATCTCGACTTAAGCCCCTTTCTCACCAACGTGACGTGACTTCCCTCTGTCTTTTCTACAAATGTTTTCATGGCAACTGCTCTTACGAGCTTTGTACCCTGATGTTCAGACCGCATAAATTTAAACATGCTGCTAGAGTGGCATCTAGGTCCCACCATTTTACAATTGAAATAGTTAAATGTAACCGACACTTCTACTCTGACAGTTTCTTTTCTTGCACTTCTCACATATGGAACTTCCTTACCTTTATTTGCTTGCCAGATAACTACAATCTCCGAAATTAAAATGCAACGTCAATTGCTATTTTCTATCTTGAATTCCATTCGTCTTTTATCCTTTCTTTAACACCCACTTTACCCATTCTTTCAATCACGGTAACACCCTGTGCGGTTCTATGTAATATTAATCCTCCTATATGGCAGTGAATGCTGGACAATCTCCTCATGTCTTCCAAAAGCTAAACAAAGTATTAAGAAACAGGAAGATTTCGTTAGAAACAAAGAAAAGTGTGATGACCTTCTATGTAATATCAATCCTCCTATATGGCAGTGAATGCTGGACAATCTCCTCATGTCTTCCAAAAGCTAAACAAAGTATTAAGAAACAAGAAGATTTCGCTAGAAACAAAGAAAAGTGTGATGACCTTCTATGTAATATCAATCCTCCTATATGGCAGTGAATGCTTGACAATCTCCTCATGTCTTCCAAAAGCTAAAGAAAATATTAACAAAGAAAAAATTGACTGACTTCAGTGTAACGAAGAGGTGAAATGATGCTTGAAGACCACAACGTAGTGGGCCACATATAATCCATCAGTTACCAAAATATCACATACAGATAAAGCAAATTTAATTTTTATATATCAGCTCATATCGCAAAAAAACGCTAGATAAGGAAGCATTTCTGGCTTGAAAACGGGTCGATGATGTTGTTTCCCAAAAATTTACTTCTGAAAAGAAAAGAAAATATCTAACTTAAACTAGGAACAAAAAATTAATTCTTCGAAGGGCAATTCATGAGCACAGTACAAAGAGCTACTTGAAATACTACAAAAGCTTGATTTACATGGGGAAGATATTCGAGTAATACCTACATATGAATGGGAAACCAATTCGGTGTATACACTAGAATAGAATACAAAAGGAGGACACTTTTTTTCTTACCGGATATAATTAAGCTATACAGCAAGAGAAACCAAGCAGAACTAGAAGTCCTATCCGGATATGCTATTGTCGGACCTAAATCTTAACAACATAAAATACACGGATGACATTGTGTTGATAGCAGACCAAAAAGAAAACTTTGACCAGTTCTTTGACTCTCTTATAATATACTAGCAGTATAGCCGGGCGTTGCCCGGGTGTAATGTAAGCTTTAAAACTAATCCATGGTCCTAGAGCTCAGACTCTTTGAACGTTGGCACAAAAGGCTAAAAAGCAATAATTCTTTTCAGTTAAAGCGAAACCGTAGACTGAAAGAAAAATGAATGGATGTAAGTCAAATTTTGATTTCCTGGTATCGATATCAAATAAGAGTTTTTCGTCGTAAACTGAATTTTGAAGGCTAAATAAGTTCTCTGAGTAAATGGTATCATGGCTGAGACTAAGAACTACAATTATACCTACTTAGAGCCAAACCCGTGACAAAAGCTAAAATAAAAGGGCTGAAAAAATACAGACATACAGGCAGATAAACAGACACACACAAACATCTTGCCTTATATATATATATATATATATATATATATATATATATAATCGATTTTCTGCACTATTGTAAGAACTGCAACCTTGAAACTTCTGAATATCTTTTCTTTTGTCTTTGTCTATGAGTGTATCAAATTTGATTAAAATCGGACCACTCCTTCTATAACCCGATTTTTTCGATTATTGATTTTTGATATTTATCGGGGGTACCTCGACACAAAACCTAGCTAAGAACACTCGCAGACGCTTATAGTACAACTGTGTAAAATTTCAAGAAAATCAGTTACACACAAAGTTCCATTTATAAATAAGTTTATATATATATATATATACGCATAAGCTACTACGCAGCCCCAACCCACGACCCACAACTGGACAAATGACCTTTTGATCTTTCTAAAAAATGACATACAAAACAGAAGTTACTCAAAACAATTGAACAAAAAAGTATTTGCAATTGCATTGTGCTTGTAATGTTTATTTTTTTATAATCATATCGCCCCAAGCAAGGCATTTTACTGCCACTGTTTTGCAGGGGTTACATAGGAGGAAAGTTATGAGAAAGAGTGACAGGTTATATAGAAGGTGTCAGGAAGCGGGTAAGAGAAGGATGACTGTAGCCATAAAGTGAGGGATCAGTTTATATATTGATTTTAATGTAGAATTGATCACCCACTTTATATCCACATTATAATAGTAAAGAATTGTTTTTTATAATCATATCGCCCCAAGCAAGGCATTTTACTGCCACTGTTTTGCAGAGGGTTATATAGGAGGAAAGTTATGAGAAAGAGTGACAGGTTATAGAAGGTGTCAGGAAGTGGGTAAGAGAAGGATGAAAATACTGATGAGAGTGGAGTGGATGGATAAAGGAGCATGAGAGAGAGAGAGAGAGAGAGAGAGAGAGTGGATGCAGGTTAGTGAGATAGGAGATAACACAATTGATTTGACATTTAAATTCTTGGAGATTGTAGCTGTCGGGGAAGCAAGTAAACGGAAGGGAATTCCACAGGCGGGAAGTGCGAGAAAAGAAGCTACTGAGTAGAATTTGCGTTTACAATTCATTGGCTTTACTGTAACAGGGTGATACCTATTTGCTAATCCCGTGGCTCGAGTAAATTTATATGTAGGGGGCATCAGTGATCTAAGTTTATCGGAGCAGAAGCTGTGAAAATATTTGTAGAAGAGACACAAGGAAGCCACATTGCGCCGGTGAGAAAGTGACTGTATCTGAGCTGTCAAGTCGGGATCTATAACATTACAGATTCTCCGTTGGATTTTGTCAAGAGCCTCTAGGTGGATAGCAGGAGCACTCGACCAGATATGGCAGCAGTATTCAATACACGGGCGGATGATAGATTTATACATGTGCAGGATTGTTTCAGGCAGAAAAACTTCCTGGTCTTACTTAGAGAACCGACCTTCTTAGCAGCGGATTCTATACAGTCTATATAGTCATTCATTTCTGTTGTGAGAGTTAAGCCGAGGAGGCGCAGTGTTTTGCTTTCAGGGAGACTAGCGTGATCTATGCTAATGGGGAGGTTGGAGCGATTGTCTGTGACGTTTAATAGATAGCAGTTTCGTTTTGGAAACATTGAAATTCACGAGCCATTTCTTACCCTAGTCCGCCAAGGATTGGAGGTCCTTTTCAAGCTCGGTAGAGAGGTTTGCTTTGTCAGCCTCAGCAGATTTTTTTATCAATGCGAGAGTAAGCCGTAGATTAATTAATTTTAATTTTTAGGGTTTATCAACCCATTGCTGATCATTTAAAGTAGAAATATATTTCAGAATGAAGGAGGTCGCTTAAAGTGCAGTGTCGCTAAGAGGCCCTCCATTTAAATACTGACCGGGCTTGTTTAACTTCGGTAAGCAAATGGAAATGATTTTAGCATGGTTTTACAGTCAGTGAAACAGCGGGTACTCTAAGCAAATCCCTACAAGTCGAAAAACAACTAATCAAGGATTGGAATATATATATATATATATAAACAACTAATCAAGGATTGGAAAATATATATAAAGTTAATATGTATAAAGATAAGATACTACCGGACACAAAGTGTATGTGTTGGGGATCAGTTTTCTATTAATTTAAAGTAATAAACTGATCCCCCAAGAAATAAACGAGTATGACGATAAGATTCTAATGGACATAAAATGGGGGATCAGTTTTCTATTATTTTAAAGTAATACACTGATCCCCCAAGAAATAAACTAGTATGAAGATTCTAATAGACATAAAGTGGGGGATCAGTTTTCTATTATTTTAAAGTAATACACTGATCCCCCAAGAAATAAACGAGTATGACGATAAGATTCTAATGGACATAAAGTGGGGGATCAGTTTTCTATTATTTTAAAGTAATACACTGACCCCCCCCCCCCATCAATTAAGAATTAAGTTTCTTATATGAAATCTTAACAAATCTTAACAGTAAGCACTTAACAAAAATGGGATGATCTTGGTGACAGGAGTAAACGAGTATTAAGATAAGATTCTAATGGATAAAGTAGGGGATTGGTTTTCTATTATTTTAAAGTAATAAACTGATCCCCCAAGAAATAAACGAGTATGAAGATAAGATTCTAATGGACATAAAGTGGGGGATCGGTTTATATCATTTTTTAAGTAGGGAACTTATCCCCTCAAGAATTACTAGAATTATATATATATATAATAATATAATGATAATAATAACTACTTAGACTCTGTAAGAATGCACTCCGTAAATTTATGCCAATATAAACTCTCGAAAAAACCATTAACAAACAGAACCTAGATCCGTTACAATCCGGCGTACTAAGTCGTCGGATAAATGGGGAGAAAAAAAAGAAACCAGCAGAACAAGAACAAAACATTCAAGATTCCGCAGTAAAGAAAAAAACCCCAAACGGAACCAAACACAAGAAAAAGTGCTCAATACGAAAGTACTAAAATACAATAGTAGAGCAAAAACACACGTGTGCGTGTATATAATAATAATAATAATAATAATAATAATAATAATATATATATATATATATATATATATATATATATATATATATGCAGTAAAATTTTGATACTTTAAGAATTTAAATGTAAAGTCAGTAGTCATCTCCTATCTCACTAACCTCATCCTCTCTCTCATGCTCCTTTCTCCATCCACTCTACTTTCATCAGTATTCTCATCTTTCTCTTAACCCCTATAACCTGTCACTCTTTCTCATAACTTTCCTCCTATGTAACCCCCTGCAAAACAGTGGCAGTAAAATGCCTTGCTTGGGGCGATATGATTATAAAAAATAAATTTTACAAGCACAATGCAATTGCAAAACCTTTTTTTGTTCAATTGTTTTGCATAACTTCTGTTTTGTGCGTCATTTTTTAGAAAGATCACAAGGTCATCTGTCCAGTTGTATGTCGTGGGTTGGGGCTGCGTAGTAGCTTATTCGTATATATATATATATATATATATATATATATATATATATATATATATATAGAGAGAGAGAGAGAGAGAGAGAGAGAGAGTGAAAGAACACGTATATTAAAACCCACTGTTTAAGCATTTATTTTTATAAAGAGTACTCGATACAGAGTAGAGGTTAATATTGTAATTTCGTTATTACAATGATTTATAAAATCATCATATCACTACACAAATATTTTCATATTTCAGAACAATACTGTTCTTCTTCAGGTGATATATTAAAATATATCATTTTTAATATTTCACCTGAAGAAGAACAGTATTGTTCTGAAACATGTAAATTTTTGTGTAGTGATATAATGCTTTTATGAACCACCGTAATAACAAAATTACATATATATATATATATATATATATATATATATATATATATATATATATATTGTAATAGTTGTTACAATGGTTTATAAATTTATAGTATCCCTACACAAAAATTTTCGCGTTTCGAAGCTGACCATGTGTCTAGGCTGCTTCTTCTTCAGGTGATCTTGTTGATATGAAAATTATCTAGTTGAAAAGACCCCTTATTTATGTTGGATTTATGTTTTTTAGGTGATAGTGGGGTTGGGCTGTAATTTGAATTATTTTTATAAAAGTAAATGCATGAACAAAAAAACCCTACGAGTTCTACAACTTAGTTACAATATATGTATATATATATATATATATATATATATATATATTTAAAAAGGATTCCTTTTTTAATATATATTTGCTCTGTAATATTTTATTACATGGAGCTCTCTTCCTGTTTCATTTTTTAATATTAAAATAAATTTTTAATATTAATTAGGATCGGTTTTTTGGAATTTACCTTCCTGCTTTTTTCCCTTGGATTGAAGTATCTGAATTAAAATATATATACATATATATATATATATATATATATATATATATATCCCTGATTTCGTAAGATGTTATCGTTTGTTAAGTTGGCCTATTGCGCGCTCGAGTTGTTTTGTTGTTTTTGTTTTGTATATTTTTTCTTTGGTGCAATGAATTTGTGGCTAGTAAAAGCAAACATGTTGACGGACTTGAGGTACAATCGAAATGACACAACGACACGAGGAAAGTGAAGCTGACGCGACGGACATCGAAGATTTATGTGCGGTTTTCCCCGCTTAAAGTTTGTCCGTTTCAGCCATGCCCAATTGTCGTACACTTTTGGCGCAAAGAACACGCGTTTTAATGTCACGCACAATAAAATCTCGACAATTTATTTCTCTGAAAACGAAAGCAAATCATTTGAGGTCCCATTTCTCTTTCGTTTGTAACTCGTCAGCATTAATATTGCGTTGACACAGGACTCAATTATTTTCAAATTTCTGTGTTGTATTTCGCCTCTTACCTTTTGTTGTGTGAAACAATGAGCATCCATGACATCATTTAAGGCGTTCATTTGTTTACATTTTTTTTCTTACGACTTAGAAAAAAAAAAGGAAAGAAAAAGTGAGAAATCGGTTTTACTCATGTTTCTATAGTGGACAACAAAGAAGGGTTTTCTTTTTTATGAATCAATGTCAGATCGAAAAATCTTTATACAGGGTGTCCATAAAGTCCGTGTGCACTTTAAAAAATTTATAACTTTATTTATATTTGAGATAGAAATAATTTGAAAAAAGGATTAGAAAGAACTAAATCTATAATTTAAGGTTTTACTGAAATTTTATTTAAGTTTTCACATGTCCTCCATCATTAGCAATACAAAGGGTAATACGATTTTGCAGTTCATGGAAAACATTTGCCAAATTATTTACAGTAATGCCTAAAATCACATCAGTTATTTTAGCTTTCAAATCTTATAATGAACTAGATTTGGTTGCATACACAATTGTTTTCATATGTCCCCAGAAAAAAAAGTTATAATTTTTTAAAAAGGCAAACGAACTTTATAGGACCCTCTGTTTAGTCTTTTAGGCAATTTAGGTGGGCAATTTACGGACGGCGAAAAAATAGTAGTTTTCAGTGTTCCGTAGAATTCAGGAAAATAATCGTTAAATCCATTTTATCCAACATTTCACTGTAGATGTTAAAGCTGAGGCTAACTTTAACCAAGAATTGCTCCGTTTTCCATCGAACTATTTTGTCCCCCTCTACGAACATAATTTTTGAGTTCTTCCTCGACGTTGCCTCGAGTAACGCCCTCCCTCTCTAGCTCGGTATCGGAAGAGTGAAAGCAAATTGAGCATAGTTGGAGGAAAGCTCGTTGCCCTTGGTTACACAGCCTTAACTTGTTAATATATATATATATATATATATATATATATATATATATATATATATATATAAAGTAATTCAAACATTTCGAAATTAAAATTTAGTCGGATGGCCATTTCAGCGAGAAAATTCTCGCTTGATCAGCAACAGTCGAAAACAAAAACTTGAATTAATAAATTTGAATTAATAAATTTGAATTATTAAATTTGAATTAATAAATTTTTGTTTTCAGCCGTTGCTGATGATGCGAGAATTTTCTCGCTGAAATGGCCATCCAACGAAATTAAATTTCGAAATTTCTTTTTAAAATTACGTTATATATTTATATACAAATAAGTAAGGAACGAAAAAAACTAGTTTCAACGTTCAAAACATTAATTTAAAACAGTGCTCAATATAAAAATAGAGCAATGAATATTTATTTTTAATTATTACTTTAGAACATGTACCAAATGCAAACTACTACAGAGTTATACATTTTGTTTCGATATTGAAAGAACAATGTCTCATCAGGTAGTTAATAACGATAGTAATGAGACATTGTTCTTTTAATGTCGAAACAAAATGTACAATTTTGTAGTAGTTTGTACATGTTCTAAAGTCACAATATTATATATATATATATATATATAAATAAGAGGTGAGTGATGCAAAAGAGAAACGAGTTACAGGGGAGTCAGAGAACGAATAAGAAAAGGATGAGAATACAGGTGTGAAGAGAGCTGCATGAGAGTAGAGTTGAAAGGAAGAAGAATATGATACAAGGGTTGTCATCTAAAGGATGTGAGTCAAGAAGATAAAAGATGGCAATTGACTTTGCATTTAAATTCTTGGAGGTTGTAGCTCTCAGGGTAGCAAGTATATGGAAGGGAATTCCACAGGCGGGAAGTGAGAGTAAAGAGGCTGATAGAGTAAAAGTTGCGGTTACATTTAATTGATTTCACTGTAAAAGTTGTTGTAATTTCACAACTAGTTTAGGGAGCTATATATATATATATTTCCCGCCTTAATACATGTATTAAATAAGTAAAACAATATATATATATATATATATATATATATATATATATATATATTGTTTTACTTATTTAATACATGTATTATGTATATAATTTACATTTACACTTCGTATTAAATGAAACATATAAATTAATGTAAATAATCAGTTTTAGAAGGTACGGCTCTTCGCTAAACACAGCTCACTCAAAGTGGATCATTTACACTTCGTATTAAATGAAACATATAAATTAATGTAAATAATCAGTTTTAGAAGGTACGGCTCTTCGCCAAACACAGCTCACTCAAAGTGGATCCCGGGTCAAATTATTTGCATTTGCTCACTCCTGTTTTAGGCCAATCCTGCATACTGCTTTTCACCTTGGCTAAAACACCGTCCACAGTATTTGAAAGGAACCAAACCTGCAGTTATTCAAGCAAATGCCAAATACACCGAAACAAGCAATCTTACAAACAGTTCATGAAGCAATCAGCCAGTTAGTTCATCAATAACCCTAGATTATTAATGAAGCAATCATCTAATTACTTCACCAGTAACCCTAGTTTATTCATGAAGCAATCACCCTAGCTTCGTAATAAAGCAATCATCCAATTTGTTCATCAACCACCTTAGCCTATTCATGAAGCAATCACCCAGTTAGTTCATCAATCACCCGAGCTTATTCATGAACCAATAACCCAGTAAATTCATCAATCACCTGCCCTCGGTCCTTCATCAGAAACGAGTGATGAAGGACCGATGGCGGTCTGAAATATAAAATACAATAATAAAAATAAACAAATACTGTCCCAAAAAAGTACATTTTTAAATTCAAAACTTTTCATTAATATTCTTTCCTATATATATATATATATATATATATATATATATATATATATATATCAATGCATGTTTCATTATATAATATAGACAAGTTTTGTCGATTTATTTTATGTAATTTTTTTTCATGTTTTCTGATAAGCTTAATAGCATTATCATTAAATGAAGAAAGAAAATTACAATATTGATACGTAATTTTTTTCATAATCTAAACTAAGCTTTTGGCTTACATAAGCCATTTTCAAAGATGTCAAATTACATTATCTAAGCTTATTTAAAAATGAAACTTATTCTGTGTGTATGTGTGTGTGTGTCTGTGTGTGTGTGTATCCGTTACCTATAGACTCTGAAACGGCTGAACCAATTTTCTTGAAAATTTATACAGTTGTACTATAAGCGTCTGCGAGTGTTCTTAGCTAGGTTTTGTGTCGAGGTACCCCCGATAAATATCGAAAATCGATAATCGAAAAAATCGGGTTATAGAAGGAGTGTTATGATTTTAATCAAATTTCATACACTCATAGACAAAGACATAAGAAACGATATTCAGAAGTTTCAAAGTTGCAGTTCTTAAAATAGTGCAGAAAATTTTATATCGATACCAGGAAATCAAAATTTAACTTACATCCATTCATATTTCTTTCAGTCTATGATTTCGCTTTAACTGGAAACAACTATTGCTTTTTAGTCTTTCATGCCAACGTCCAAAGAGTCTGAGTTTCAGGACCATGGATTAGTTTTAAAGCTTTCATTACACCCGAGCAACGCCGGGCTATACTGCTAGTATATAAACAAGGATAAACCATAATGACAAACTGTTTTGGTTTACATGGAAGATTTCCAAGCAACAACAAAACATACACACACACACACACACACACACACACACACACACACACACACACACACACACACACATCTATCTATCTATCTATCTATCTATCTATCTATATATATATATATATATATATATATATACATATATATATACATACATACATACAGTACTGTGCAAAAGTATTAGGACAAGAACTATTTTATCTTTTATGAAGCATCAAAATAAAGTTTAAAATCACCCCTGTTCTAACACTTTTGCACACTATCGTTAGTGTGCAAAAGTATTAGGACAGGGGTGATTTTCTTAATGATCTCACTAAAATTCAAATACAGGGTGAAAAGCCAAACCTTTGTGATAAATATTTAACTAAATAGGAAGAGGAAGGAAAGCTTCGGAATTTAAATTGGCCCTCACAAAACCCTGATCTAAACCCTATTAAACATCTATGGGATATTTTGGATTAAAAAAAATTGATAAATCTAATCTTACTTCGCAAGTCACACTTTTGGAACAAACACAAGCTGCTTGACAGGAGATACCATTGGATACATTGAAGAAGCTTGTGATGTCAATGACTGACAGAATAAAGGCGCTGATCAAAGCAAAAGGCTATTATACTAAATATTAAATTTATTTTGTAAGAAGTATTTTTTCTTGTTAAAGCATTTGTTGAGTAAAACAAAATAGTTCTTGTCCTAATACTTTTGCACAGTACTGATATATATATATATATATATATATGTTCACACACACACACACACACACACACACACGTATATATATATTGTTTGCACGTTTGAGAGAGATCAAGAGAGATGAATATATTTGAAGTTACGTCAGTAAGACACCAGTTTAATTATTTGAAAAAGTATTTATTTTATAAATAATTTCATTATATTACCTCATAAGGAGTTTCTTTAGTAATTTAATTAGCTTAGCTTATTTAGGCACAAGGTCAGAAGCATGGAGTATTTAGCGAAGGTCAAGCTTAGTACTCACTAGTAAACTAACTGGCAGCCTATTAACTTATGGTAAAGTGTCCCAACCCACTTTTAAAATTTACTAGTTTTCTTTTAAGATTATTTTTTTTTTTCCTTATCCTGTTTTTTTTTTTTTTTTTTCGCTTTTCCTTCTTTCTTTAGATTTCTTTTGCCTTCTTCGTACTTTTTTTGTCCTTCCTTTCTAAAAACTGAAGGTGCGGCCAAACAATTCTCTTAAATATTCTGTAAACATACAACAAAAGTGAGAGAAAGAAAATGACGTCATTAAAAGAAGCTTTGTCCCCAAATCAAACAACGGCACAAAAAGAGAGAGATAAAAAAAAAAAAGCTTAAATGAAAAAATAAATAAGTTTCAAGAAATAGAAATCCTAAAAACCCGGAACTTGAAACTAGGCGTTTTCATGTAACTTCTTTTAACCGTTCCTCCTCCCAAGTAAGATAATAAAGCCACTAAAACCCAAAAGTGTGGGAGAATATGAAAAAAATATATATTAAGTAAACAGGACGACAATAAAATATTCAGTCAGTTAGTGGGGGATCAGTTTATTACTTAATAACAATAGAAAACTAATCCCCCACTTTATGTCCAGTAGAAGCTTTACTTATAGGTCCAACTATTATTTTCATTCAGTCAGTTAAGTGCCATACGTGATACACGCTTTGGGTGATCATGTCTCGAAAGAGACATGACTGTCTGGACAGAAGATTTTATATCCTGCTCTTTAAACAATAGCTGAAGGGAGAAGAGACGGATTGTATTAATAAATAGTAATTAGTGGGGGATCAGTTTATTACTTAATACCAATAGAAAACGGATCACCCACTTTATTCCCAGTAGAAGCTTTACTTATGTTTTCAACTATTATCTTCATTAAGTGCCGTACGTGATACACGCTGGGCGATCATGTCTCTTTCGAAACATGACTGACTGGGCAGAAGATTTTCTATCCTGCTTTTTAAAATATAGCTGAAGGGAGAAGAGACGGATTGTATTATTAAGCAATAATTAGTGGGGGATCAGTTTATTACTTAATAACAATAGAAAACGGATCACCCACTTTTTGCCCAGTAGAAGCTTTACTTATGTTTTCAACTATTCATTCAGTCAGTTAAGTGCCATACGTGATACACGCTTTCGGCGATCATGTCTCGAAAGAGATATAACTGACTGAGCGGAATATTATCCCGCAGTAGGTTGCCATTGCTTTCTGCTGTAGACTGGTTGCCAACCAAGACCAAAGAAACCAATCAGTCCTGTTATTTAACCCATAACTGGAGGGAAGAGACGGATTAATACCTTTCCCAAGGGTATTTCTGCGTAAGTGAATGCAATGAATTCAACTGGAATTCGAACTCGGTACCCCGATTTGTGGTTCTGAGTCGATATCCACTACACGACAACGCACATCAAGAATTGCAGAAACAGAAGATAACGATTGATATTTTAGTTAAAATTTACACTTTTTATAGTCATATTATGATGCAATGGTTACAGAGTTGGTTTTGAACATCCTAAGAAAGGGTTCGATCCTTATAGTCTTTTTTTTTAAGATACTCTCCAATGACAAAAAACAAAACAAAAAACAAAAATAAAAAAAACAAAAAAACCGGTGTTTATTAGGACACTATTTATTAATCCGTGACACTTTTATTGGGTATATATATATATATATATATATATATATATATATATATATATATAAATCTGGGCAAAAAATTTAAAAAAAACATTTTCGCTTTTATTAAAGCATTTTTATTTAGAGACCTTGACAGACATATTTAGTTTTAATTCATTGTTGAAAGATAATTTTCTCATCATTACTCGTCTAACCCGTTTATTATATCTTTTATCCCGACCCCCGGACTTTCACCTGTCACTCTTTCTCATAACTTGCTTCCTATGTAACCCCCTGCTCAACAGTGACAGTAAAATGCCTTGCTAGGGGCGATAATATTGAAAAAAGAAAAAAAAATTCTATACTATTATAATCTGGATATAAAGTGGGGGATCAATTCTAAATTACAATCAATATATAAACTGATCCCTTAATTTAAGGTCACAGTCATCCTGCTCTTACCCACTTCCTGACACCCCTATAACTTGTCACTCATTCTCATAACTTACCTACGATGTAACCCCCTGCCCAACAGTGGCAATAAAATGCCTTGCTTGGGCCGATAATATTTTTAAAAAAAATAGATTTCTATACTATTATAATCTGGATATAAAGTGGGGGATCAATTCTAAATTACAATCAATATATAAACTAATCCCTTAATTTATGGTCATAGTCATCCTGCTCTTACCCACTTCCTGACACCTCCTATAACCTGTCACTATTTCTCATAACTTACATCCTATGTAACCCCCTGCCCAACAGTGGCAGTAAAATGCGTTGCTTGGGGCGATAATATTTAAAAAAAAAAATTCTGTACTATTATAATCTGGATATAAAGTGGGGGATCAATTCTACATTACAATCAATATATAAACTGATCCCTTAACTTAAGGTCACAGTCATCCTGCTCTTACCCACTTCCTGACACCCCCTATAACCTGTCACTCATTCTCATAACTTACCTACGATGTAACCCCCTGCCCAACAGTGGCAATAAAATGCCTTGCTTGGGCCGATAATATTTAAAAAAAAAAAATTTCTATACTATTATAATCTGGATATAAAGTGGGGGATCAATTCTAAATTACAATCAATATATAAACTAATCCCTTAATTTATGGTCACAGTCATCCTGCTCTTACCCACTTCCTGACACCTCCTATAACCTGTCACTATTTCTCATAACTTACATCCCATGTAACCCCCTGCCCAACAGTGGCAGTAAAATGCGTTACTTGGGGCGATAATATTTTTAAAAAAAATTCTGTACTATTATAATCTGGATATAAAGTGGGGGATCATTTCTACATTACAAACAATATATAAACTGATCTCTTAATTTATGGTCACAGTCATCCTACTCTTACCCACTTCCTGACACTCCCTATAACCTGTCACTCTTTCTCATAACTTACCTCCTATGTAACCCCCTGCTACAACAGTGGCAATAAAATGCCTTGCTTGGGGCGACACAATTACATATATAGGCGCTGGGAAGATGAATTACAAAGATTGAAGCCGATATGCCAGGTAAAATCTTATAAAACTGCAGATTCTCCTTGGGATTTTATTCAGAATATCAAAATTGATAGGAGAAGCAACATAACTGATGCGTCAACAACATTCAATACACTGGCAACTCAATAAAAAGGAAACTCAGTTCAGTTAAGTGCTATACGTGAGACACGCTTGGCCGATCATGCCTTGAGAGAGACATTACTGACTGGGCAGAAGATTTTCCCGTAGTAGATTGCCATTACATTCTTCGGTAGACTGGTTGCCAACCAAGGCTATAGAACCTAATATGTCCTGTTATTTGATCCAAACCTGGAGGGAAGAGATGGATTAATACATTTCCTAAGGCTATTTTCGCGTAAGTGAATAAAACAAATTCAACTGGAATTCGAACTCGGGTCTCCAATTTCTCATTTTGAGCCGATATCCAATATGCACCACAAAGCAAAAGGCAAGGCGTGTGGATAAAAAAAAAAGTAAGAAAGAATAAATTTCAATTTCCAAAGATTTTTCTTTACTTGATTTCATATTTTAAAAAATTTAGATAATTTTATAACTTTCCAATAAATCTGGTTCGAGATTATATTAACTGGGCGCCTTATGATTTAAGAATTATTAGAAATATATAAACCCCGATACCGATTCTCAGACGAAAGATCCCCGATGGCATTTATATGTTGCATCGATATTTTTTTCGCAATAGCAATTTTCAATTACTTACATGGATAGTAACCAACCTTTTATTTTCAACAAGCAGTATAGCCCGGCGTTGCTCGGGTGTAATGAAAGCTTTAAAATTAATCCATGGTCCTGGAACTCAGAATCAGCCTAAAGAATATTTGAAATAATAAAATAATTGCGACAATTTACCAATCGCACCTAGTATATATATATATATATATATATATATATATATACTAGGTGCAATTGGTAAATTGGTATATATATATATATATATATATATATATATATATATATATACTAGCAGTATAGCCCGGCGTTGCTCGGGTGTAATGAAAGATTTAAAACTAATACATGGTCCTGGAGCTCACACTCTTTGGACGTTGGCACGAAAGACTAAAAAGCAATAGTTGTTTCCAGTTAAAGCAAAACCGTAGACTGAAAGAAAAATGAATGGATGTAAGTCAAATTTTGATTTCCTGGTATCGATATCAAATAAGTTTTTTTCATCGTAAACTGAACTTTGAAGGCTAAATAAGTCCTCTGAGTAAATGGTATCATGGTTTAGACTAAGAACTACAATTATACCTACGAAGCAAAACCTAAAATAAAAGGGCTGGAAAACTGATTTTGATCAAACCCAGTAGGATATCGGGGTATCGATTTCCAATATCGGAGTCAAATAAGTCATTCAAGGATAGAACTGCAACCTTGAAACTTCTGAATATCGTTTCTTATGTCTTTGTCTATGAGTGTATCAAATTTGATTAAAATCGGACCACTCCTTCTATAACCCGATTTTTTCGATTATCGATTTTCGATATTTATTGGGGGTACCTCGACACAAAACCTAGCTATATATATGTGTGTGTGTGTGTATACGCGTGTATACACATCAATATATAAATATTAAGCAGGTGTGAATAGTACAGTGTTTAATGTTGTATCTCAGAACAAATATATATATTAATAAATATATATATTATCCTACGTTTTACGCACGACTTTGAGTTTCATGCATTTCAGCAATCTTCAGGTGGGTAACACACATATATATATATATATATATATATATCGCATGTATATCACACGCTAAAAGTCTGCCTCCTTCTACCGAGAGCCCATAGCTATGTAGATAGATATCAAAACACTGAGATAGATAATGGACAGCCTGAGGTAGATAGATAGATAGATAGATAGATAGATAGATAGATAGATAGATAGATAGATAGATAGATATGAACAAACTGAGATAGATAGATAGATAGATAGATAGATAGATAGATAGATAGATAGATAGATAGATAGATAGATAGATAGATAGATAATGAACATAGCTCAGGTGTAGAATCGCCGACTGACGTCCATTCGGTCGTCTGTCGGCGAAATGAACTTTACTGCGAAACAAAAATTCCCCCTTTAAATTTAAATCCTTGAAATTGTTCAACATGCTTTTACATTATTTCTACATTGTATTGTTTGTGTGGTACAGTGGATATCGGCTCGGAACGAGAAACCGGGGAGCCGAGTTCGAATTCCAGTTGAATCCATTGCATTCACTTACGCACAAATACCCCTGGGAAAGGTATTAATCCGTCTCTTCCCTTCAGTTATGGATTAAATAGCAGGACAGATTGGGTTCTATAGCCTTGGTCGGCAACCAGTCTACCGCAGAAAGCAATGGTAACCTACTGCGGGATAATCTTCTGCCCTGTCAGTCATGTCTCGAAAAAGACATGATCGCCCAGAGCGTGTTTCACGTATGGCACGTAACTGACTGATTGTTTGTGTTGCCATTTTGAATCTCTATGACAGGATACAGGTTTTTCATTCAAGTGAAATATTGAATAATTTCCTCTGTTTCGCTTACCGTGATTGTGTTAAATTCTCCAGACCCTCTCACATTATATGTTCCAGAAATTTGGACAGTATTTTTTTTTTTTATTAGCGGCATTCTTTTTTATGATTTATAAAACTACTTGAATTACGTTTTTTTTTAATCGTTTCACGCTAAGCAAGGTGGTAACACCACTGATGCGCAGTGGGGTACATAAGATAAAAAGATTAGATAGAAGGAGAGTACAGTTACTGGGGGTGTCAGAGAAAGGGACAAGAGAAGGATGGGAATACAGGTGTAATGACAGTTGCAAAAGTAGAGAGAATGGAAAAGATATACAGGGTGATGTAGAAAGAACTGGAGTCAAGTGGTTAAGAGATGGCTATTGACATTGCATTTAAATTCCTGGATGTTGTAGCCGTCAGGAAAGCAAGAATATGGAAGAGAGTTTCACAGGCGGGAAGTGCGAGAAAAGAAGCTATTGGAGTAGAATTGTCGGCTGCATTTGGTTGATCTAACTGAATGGGTGGGACCCAGCTGCCAGTCTGGTTGCACGAGTAAACTCATGTGGCAGGGGTACCAGTGATTTAAGTTCGTCGGAGCAGAAGCCATGAAAATATTTACAGAACAGACAGAGGGAAGCCACATCCCGTCGGTGAGAAAGTGGCTGGAGTCGAGCCGCCAAGTCGGTACCTATCACATTATTGATTCTCCTTTGGAGCCTGTCGAGAACACCGAGATGAACGGAGGGGGCGCCTGACCATATATGACAGCAGTATTCCATGTACGGACGGATGGTTTATTTGTATATGTGCAAGACGGATTCCGACACAGTGAACCAACCTTCCTAGCAGTATCGTCCATGTTTTAGAAGTTCGCACCTTGTGCTTATTTTCTCCTTTGCTAACGATTCCAACCTTCTTACCATATAGCGGTGCTATTTAACTTCTGGGGAATCTTCACTGTTCTACTTTTGGTCAACGAAACAAAAAACAATAACAAAAGAGTTAAATGGAATATTGTTTAAATGTCTTTTGTTTTTATATCGACAACATGTCTTTGTAAATTCCATACCAACACTGAGGTTAGCGACAAAACAAGTATCGTTAACCCACGTGTCCTTAATTGGCGATGAACTTGACCATAAATGGTTTACTGTCAACTCCCTAAACCGCTATTTTTCATGTTCAGTGTCCATTTATTAAAAAAAAAAAATGGCGGAAAACAATAGGCTTTTGTTGTTTGCTTTCTAACTATATTTATGAGTAAATAAATATTTTCTGACAAGCCACGTATTCAGAGATTAATGGGACTCCCCTCCCAAAGAAGAAGAAGAAGAAAAAACATTATTATCGTCGTCATTTACCAGACTGTTGTAAACACAGCTAACGTAGAATTGTTTTTATATAAAAGCTTTTAAAGATGTTTGTTTGGGTTCCAAGAAAAGATAAAAAAACACTTTAGGGTTTTAAATCATGTTAACGAGTGTTACCGGCCGATAATTCTCAGGTCTAATTGGTAAGAATATCATACGTAATCAATATTGTGTGCCTGATATTGTTGTTTTAAGAGATGCCAATACACATAAATTAACTGTAAAATATCCGCTTAAAACACTACCATTTCTATGTTTCGTTTGTGATTATTAGACGAATTGGCGAGAAAACTTATTATATGTACAAAAGTGTACTGAAAAGTACTCGTTCTGGGATATTTTTCTACAACTGACCAAGATGCTCAAGCAATTTTGTCGGAAAAGCCAGTAAACTTCAAGAGCTTTTTGTATCATTCTATCTATCTATCTTATATATATATATATATATATATATATATATATATATATATATATATATATAATTTGTGTATTTAGGCAGCAAATTTTCTTTTAAACATGTCAGATTAAATAAATTGCAAACAATATGTTTGCTTATTTTTAATAAAGTCCGTTCATACTCACGGATAATCTTTCGCGTATTACAATCATAAGATGTCAGAACGTCGACAGATGTAATTTTCATTCATTTCTTGAAGCACCCAAATACTTTCAACCTCTTTCCGATGTCATCTTCAGGGGTGTCAGTTATGGTAACCAATGTAACCGGAAAATTGTGTTGCTAAACTAAGTATGAACGGATTTCATTAAAAATAAGCAAACATATTGTTTGCAATTTATTTAATCTCTCTCTCTCTCTCTCTCTCTCACACACACACACACACACACACACACATATATATATATATTCCATTTGTAAAGGAGTTATTACGCGACCTAAGTTACTACGATGAGTGGTGTCTTCAGGCGATTCGCAATAACTGATTTTATTGCGAAAAGTTATTGCAAATCGCTTGAAGACACCACTCATGGTAGAAACCTAGGTCGCTTAATAACTCGTTTAGAAATGGAAAATATTCAAAATTTCTACAATATAATTGTATTGAACACTTTTTAATACAAATGTGCACGGGTCTAATCTTATTATAACCAGGAACTAATTAAACAATCAATCAATCAATCAATCAATCAATATATATATATATATGAATAAAGATCGGTACCCACAGAAACCACAAATTGCTCTAAAAAGAAAAGACGTCATACTTATCCCAAAACCCGAGGAACCTTTCGGCCAACACTTTTTCAAGGGCTTCGTTGGCAATAATTATGAAAAGGACTAAACGAAGACAATATCAATATGGGAATTACTCAGAGTACAAAGAGAAAGTGGAATACGTTTAAAAATAAACTTAAATACGTTAAAATGTGAGGGGGGTTGTAAATTTGATTCCACAAGAGTGACTAAAAAAGAAAAAGTTTCACTCACAGACTCTCCAGTAACTGCAAGTCTGTGAGTGAAACTTTTTCTTTTACAAATGGAATATATATATATATATATATATATATATATATATATATATATATATATATATATATGTATGTATGTATGTATATATGAGCAGAAAATCACATCGGCGATACTATAGCTTCGCTGGACATGGACGAAAGTCTTTTTACCAACGTCTCAGTTGAAGAAGTAATCAATATAATAAGTAGCTATGTTTACAAACACCCGGCAATACCTCCTTCAAATATTCGACCAGCGATCCGTCGAAACTTCTCCTTGCCTGTACCACGAAAGATCTATTTTACGACCATAATTGCAACACATCTATCCAAACTAACGGTGTTAGCATGGGGACTCTTTAGATCATATTTGCGGTAAACTTTATGTGTCTTATATTGAAAACAAAGTGGTTAAAGCCACCCACAAACCAGAAATCTGCACAAATTACGTCGATGACATTTTCGTATTGAGAAAAAATAAAGATGAAATAACAAACCTAAAATTAAGTTTTGAAAAAACTCAAACCTAATATTTACATATGAACTTATGGTTAATAACAAAATCCCATTCCTCTACGTCGAGATAGAACTACAGTCCAGTGTATTTACTACTTCGGTCAGTTAAGTGCCGTACGTGATACACGTTTTAGGCGATCATGTCTTGAAAGAGACATGACTGATTGGGCAGAAGATTTTCTATCCTACTCTTTAAACTATAGCTGAAGTGAGAAGAGACAGATTGTATTAATAAGTGGTAATTAGTGGGGGAGCAGTTTATAACTTAATAACAATAGAAAACTTATCCCCCACTTTTTTCCTAGTAGAAGCTGTACTTATGTTTCCAACTATTATCTTCATTCAGTCAGTTAAGTGTCATACGTGATACCCGCTTTGGGCGATCATGTCTCTTTCGAGACATGACTTACAAGGGAGAAGATTTTCTATCCTGCTCTTTAAACTATAACTGAAGGATTGTATTTATAAGTAGCAATTAGTGGGGGATCAGTTTATTACTTAATAACAATAGAAAACCGATCCCCTACTTTGAAACACTTTGGAAAGAAAAGTTGTTAAACTACATGTCCATAAAAAGAAAAAGAAAGTGTAAAAAATTCGCCCCATCTCCCCCACCCCCCAGTTGACAGTGCTACTACCGTCATTCTGCTGATCTCTCCTCTTAGTTAGGTCTCATGGCTGAATCGGAGAGTAAAACTGTTTGGTATCATGCACTCAGCCAGCTAAGTGCTATATGTGATACACGCTTTGAGCGATTATGTCTCAAAAGAGACATGATTGACTGGGCAGAAGATTATCCTGCAGTAGGTGGCCATTACTTTCAGCGGTAGACTGGTTGCCAGCCAAGGCTATAGAACCCAATCTTTCCTATTATTTAACCCATAACTGGAAGGAAGAGACGGATTAATACCTTTTCCCAAGCGTATTTGTGCGTAAGTGAATGCCATGAATTAAACTGGAATTCGAACTCAGCACCCCTATTTGTCGTTCCGAGTCGATATCCACTGCAGCACAACCCACATCCTACTATTTACTACTAACCCACAAATACGAACACTTGTTTTCTAAACTAGAATTTTCAGTGCCCAGAAAGATATCAAACAACAGTGACAACAATCTTCTTAAAAACTCAGTCAGTTAAGTGCTATACGTGATACACGCTTGGGCGATCATGTCTCGAGAGAGACATGACTGACTGGGCAGAAGATTATCCCACAGTAGGTTGCCATTGCTTTCTGTGGTAGACTGGTTGGCCGACCAAGGCTATAGAACCCAATCTGTCCTGTTATTTGACTCATAGCTAGAGGGGAAAGAAATGTATTATATTATTATGTAGTAATAAGTGTGGGATCGGTTTCCTATGGTTATGAAGTAATAAACTGATCCCCCACTTTATGACCAGTAGACGCCTTAATCATTATTCCAACTAATATATTCAGTCAGTCAGTTAAGTGCCATACGTGATACATGCTTGGGCGATCATGTCTCGAGAGAGACATGACTGACTGGGCAGAAGATTATCCCGCAGTAGGTTGCCATTACTTTCTGCGGTAGACTGGTTGCCGACCAAGGCTATAGAACCCAATCAGTCCTATTATCTAACCCATAATTGGAAGGAAGAGACGGATTAATACTTTTCCCAAGGGTATTTGTGCGTAAGTGGATGCCATGAATTCAACTGGAATTTGAACTCGGCTCCTCGGTTTGTCGTTCCGAGTTGATATCCACTGCACCACATGGAAATAGGGCAGACTAAAACACTAATCAACAAAAACTTGCCCAACTACATCACTGACAGACAAAATTAGTGTTATAAGACACCAGTAATAAAAATATAACACAACAAAACATCAAGCAATTTTATTGCGATTAGATGCACAATAATTATAAGCAGATTAAATTTAAGACGAGGAAAATTATTAAACTCCATATTTCTGCTCTAAAGTAACGTGTAAAGTTTATAATATATTACAGAAAACAGAAGATGCTAACTTCGTATTTACTAACCAAAATAACCCCACCAAATCAAAACTAGCAATATCCAAGATAGTGTGCTAATTTTCATGTCCAGTACAAAACTGAGTTTCTTGTTACAAATCAATTATCTATATAGGACATACTGCCATCTCATTAAGAAAAGATTTACATGTCACCTGTCGAATCAAAATGCTATTAAAAAGCATTTATTAACCAGTAAATTACAAGAACATCTAAAAAAATTATTGTTGATAACACCAAAATTCCTGTTTAAATGACATAATCGTGGATATCTTGCTATGCGAGGAATCCTCAGAAATCTTGTTTAAATCATATAATCGTCGACATCTCACTATGAGAAAAGACCTATTGATTAAACGCCGTTCCTCCGTTATAAACCTGACACTATTTAGTAGCGAAGATGGCGTGTTAAGTTATCTAAAAACTGAAGTGACCCTTACGTCTGTCTGTCTGTCTGTCTGTCTGTCTGTCTGTCTATCTATCTATCTATCTATCTATCTATCTATCTATCTATCTATCTCAGTCCATTCTTATCTATCTATCTATCTATCTATCTATCTATCTTTTTCTGTCTATTTCTATCTATCTATCTATCTATCTATCTATCTATCTATCTATCTATCTATCTTTTTCTGTTTCTATCTATCTATCTATCTATCTATCTATCTTTTTCTGTTTCTATCTATCTATCTATCTATCTATCTATCTATCTATCTATCTATCTTTTTCTGTTCATATCTTTTTCTGTTTCTATCTATCTATCTATCTATCTATCTATCTATCTATCTACCTATCTTTTTCTGTTTCTATCTATCTATCTATCTATCTATCTATCTTTTTCTGTTTCTATCTATCTATCTATCTATCTATCTATCTATCTATCTTTTTCTGTTTATATCTATCTATCTATCTATCTATCTATCTATCTATCTATCTATCTTTTTCTGTTCATATCTATCTATCTATCTATCTATCTATCTATCTATCTATCTATCTATCTTTTTCTGTATCTATCTATCTATCTATCTATCTATCTATCTATATATCTTTTTCTGTTTATATCTATCTATCTATCTATCTATCTATCTATCTATCTATCTATCTATCTATCTATAAATAAATAAATAAATAAATAAATAAATAGAAAATGTGTGAATATTGAAGGTCAGAGCACACATCGGCTGAAATATGGCAATAAAAATGAGGACAACAGTCCGAAAGATGTAAATAGTGTCATTGAATACCATATCTGGATGGGTGCCCCTGCTATCCACCTAGGGGTCCTTGACAAAATCTAACGGAGAATCTGTAATTTGATCGATCCCGACTTGGCAGCTCATACAGTCACTTTCTCACTGGCGCATGGTGACTTCCCTCTGTCTCTTCTACAAATAATTTCATGGCTACTGCTCAGGTGAACTTAGATCACTTGTGCCCCCTATATATGAATTTATTCGAGCCACAAGATTAGCAACTAGGTCCCACCCTTTTACTGTGAAACCAATAAAATGTAAACGCAAATTCTGCTCAACAGCTTCTTTTCTCGCACTTTCCGCTTGTGGAATTCTCTTCCATTTACTTGCTTTCGCGACAGCTATAGTCTCCAAGAATTTAAATATAAAGTCAATAGTCATCTCCTATCTCACTAACCTGCATCCTCTCCCTCATGCTCTTTTCTCCGTCCACTCCACTGTCATCAGTATTCTCATCCTTTTCTTACCCACTTCCTGACACCCCCTATAACCTGTCACTCTTTCTCATAACTTTCCTCCTATGTAACCCCCTGCAAAACAGTGGCAGTAAAATGCCTTGCTTGGTACGATATGATTATAAAAAAACAAATTTTTATACTATTATTATGTGAATATAAAGTGGGGGAACATTTCTACATTACAATCAATACATAAACTGATCCCTCACTTCATGGTCACGGTCATCCTTTTCTTAACCACTTCCTGACACCACCTATAACCTGTCACTCTTTCTCATAACTTTCTTCCTATGTAACCCCCTGCAAAACAGTGGTAGTAAACTACTTTGTTTTGGGCGATATGATTATAAAAAAAATAGTTGCAAAAGCCCTGTCTCAAAAATATAGACAGTAGTAACGATAGTTTAGATATGGTGATACGATTGTTCAATGCGGCCCCCGGGGAACTGAGATTGTATCACTTTTAAAGTTAGCTAGGCTTTTTTCCATTTAGTCAACCGTTTTATTAACGTCGTTCTTTTGACTCGAAAGCCCGGTAAACGGTAACGAAGCCCCATAATCATATCCGTGGGAATAGACTTAATTAAGTAAATGTTTTGAAGTTATTAAATAAGCACATTTAATTCTGCTAAGCGGCAAACTCTGATACATGTCGTATCCGCTTCTCAAAGTCACGTGACCTGGCGTTGATAATCATGGTGACGCGAAAATAAAAAATGGCGTCAGTGTACTGTGATGTCATTGGCTGCCATACGTAACTCAGGTCTTCGACGCAACAACAGGAGCTGCTGCTCGTCCTGTGCTTCTCTGTGACGTGAGTGTTGAGGAGTCGAGGCCTGGTAACACTTTTTAATTGTCATTCGCATTCCTGGGTTTATCTGTCTCGTTTATCAGAGTTAAAACGGGTGCGTCATATTAATATTGTGTCTTCACATTACCAGGTGTGTACTCGTGACGTCAAGCAAATAGACGAGTAAGAAGATCATTTAAACCGGCTATTTTCGGCAGAAGTCCTCATTAAAACAATACACACCACCCTTCTTTTACGCATGCACCCTTACCTAGTACATACATACTCATACACAATTTGATTGATCCCGACTTGTATGTATGTATGTATGCCGCATTCACCCTAGTCGGGTTGAGCGGGCTTCCTCCCTGACGGAGCAAGTCTCATTGGGATTTGTTTAAGGGCAGGGTCCCAAGTCCTAACCCGTTATTTAACCCATAACTGGAGGGAACGGACGGATTAATACCTTTCCCAAGGGTACTAGTGCGCAAGTGAGTGCAGTGTGCTCGACTGAAATTGGAACTCGGCTCACCGATTTCCCCCTCCAAGCCGACATCCACCGCACCACAACGCACATCCGTGAACGCTAACAGCACCTGGTATTCCCAAGTGGTCACCCACGTAAGTACTGACCAGGCTCAACGTTGCTTAACTTCGGTGATCGAGCGGGAACCGGTGTATTCAACGTGACATGACCGTTATTAAGGCAGCTCATACAGTCACTTTCTCACTGGCGCATGGTGACTTCCCTCTGTCTCTTCTACAAATAATTTCATGGCTTCTGCTCCGATGAACTTAGATCACTTGTGCCCCCTATATATGAATTTATTCGAGCCACAAGATTAGCAACTAGGTCCCACCCTTTTACTGTGAAACCAATAAAATGTAAACGCAAATTCTACTCTACCAGCTTCTTTTCTCGCACTTCCCGCCTGTGTAATTCCCTTCAATTTATTTGCTTTCGCGACAGCTATAATCTCCAAGAATTTAAATGTAAAGTCAAAAGTCATCTACTATCTCACTAACCTGCATCCTCTCCCTCATGCTCTTTTCTCCGTCCACTCCACTGTCATCAGTATTCTCATCCTTTTCTTACCCACTTCCTGACACCCCCTATAACCTGTCACTCTTTCTCATAACTTTCCTCCTATGTAACCCCCCTGCAAAACAGTGGCAGTAAAATGCCTTGCTTGGGGCGATATGATTATAAAAAAAACAAATTTTTATATTATTATTATGTGAATATAAAGTGGGGGGTCATTTCTACATTACAATCATTATATAAACTTATCCCCCACTTTATGGGGGGATAGATTGATTTCTAGTCCGATGAAGCCGTGTTTAATATCGATGCGGGCGCTAGCATTAATTTGCAGGGGAAAGTCAGTCGGTGTTTAACTAATTGAAAGATGTCTTCATCTATGTTGCCATTTGTACGTTGTACGCTCCGGCCTTCGTCAGGAGCTAGGAATTTCGAACCGAATCCCCTATTACAATCACTGGAGTATATGAACCTCATTCCTTTGCGTAGTAATGCCTCCATTGAAAGTCAGGAGTTATCTCCCTTTAACATAGTAAGTTTAACACTGCTGTAACCATGTGTCCTTAAGGACATATAGCCCAGTGGATATAGACGTTGGTTAGTTCCTGTGACTTGACCCAAAGAGTTGTGAATTCAATACCAGGCTACAGCAGTAGTGTTAAAATGTTAATAAATACCAAATTTCTGCAGGCTTATGTGCGTTGTGGTACAGTGGATATCGGCTCGGAACGAGAAACCGGGGAGCCGAGTTCGAATCCCAGTTGAATCCATTGTATTCACTTACGCGCAAATACCCTTGGGAAAGGTATTAATCCGTCTCTTCCTTAAAGTTATGGGTGAAATAGCAGGACGGATTGGGTTCTTGGTCGGCAACCAGTCTACCGCAGAAAGCAATGGCAAAGTACTGCGGGATAATCTTCTGCCCAGTCAGTCATGTCACTTTCGAGACATGATCGCCCAAGCGTGTATCACGTATGGCACTTAACTAACTTCAAAATTTAACTATGAATCCAAATAATGCTGATATATTTTGTATTAGATACATTGAATGGAAAAGATATTCAAATCAGAATACTAATTTTGAATCACCGTAAGAAAAATATGCCATTTTTTCACGGTAGACGATGAGTAAAAAAATGTAAAAATAATAGTAAAATTTTACAAAAAGGCGACTCAATAAATATATTTATTGTATCATTTGTTAGATCATAATTAATAAGAACAAAAAATAAATAAAGGGATATTAAAAAAGATAGCATAAGTAGTACAATACTGCTGGGTACAAATTATAAAGGTTTAAATTTGCATTGTTTATTGAAAAATCACCCTGACACTACTGCATTGTATCACATATTACTTTTTTTTTTTTTTAATCGTGTCGCCCCAAGCAAGGCTTTTTACAGCCACTATTGTGCAGGGGGTTACATAGGAGGAATGTTATGAGGAGTGCAGGGGGTGTCAGGATGAGAGAATGAGAGGCAAGAGAGTACTGATGAGAGTGGAGTGGACGACGAGGAATTTTATGAGGAGTGAGAGGTTGCAGGGGGTGTCAGGAAGAGAGTAGGAGAGGGACGAGATTACTGATGAGAGTGGGGTGGACGACGAGGAATGTTATGAGGAGTAAGAGGTTGCAGGGGGTGTCAGAAAGAGAGTAGGAGTGGGAGGAGATTACTGATGAGAGTGGGGTGGACGACGAGGAATGTTATGAGGAGTGAGAGGTTGCAGGGGGTGTCAGGAAGAGAGTAGGAGAGGGACGAGATTACTGATGAGAGTGGGGTGGACGAGGAGGAATGTTATGAGGAGTGAGAGGTTGCAGGGGGTGTCAGGAAGAGAGTAGGAGAGGGACGAGATTACTGATGAGAGTGGGGTGGACGACGAGGAATGTTATGAGGAGTGAGAGGTTGCAGGGGGTGTCAGGAAGAGTGTAGGAGAGGGACGAGATTACTGATGAGAGTGGGGTGGACGAGGAGGAATGTTATGAGGAGTGAGAGGTTGCAGGGGGTGTCAGGAAGAGAGTAGGAGAGAGGAGAGGGACGAGATTATTGATGAGAGTGGGGTGGACGACGAGGAACGTTATGAGGACTGAGAGGTTGCAGGGGGGTGTCAGGAAGAGAATAGGAGAGGGAAGAGATTACTGACGAGAGTGGGGTGGATGACGAGGAACGTTATGAGGACTGAGAGGTTGCAGGGGGGGTCAGGAAGAGAGTAGGAGAGGGACGAGATTACTGACGAGAGTGGGGTGGACGAGGACTAATGTTATGAGGCGTGAGAGTTTGCAGAGGGTGTCAGGAAGAGAGTAGGATAGGGAAGAGAGTACTGATGAGAGTGGGGTGGATGTAGAAAAGCATGAGAGAGAAGATGTAAGTTAGTGAGATAGGAGATGACTAATGACTTTACATTTAAATTCTTGGAGATTATAGCTCTCAGGAAAGCAAGCATGCGGAAGAAAATTCCACAGGCGGGAAGTTCGAGAAAAGAAGCTGGTAGAGTAGAATTTTTACAATTTATTGGTTTCACAGTAAAAGAGTGGGACCTAGTTGCTAATCTTGTGGCTCGAGGAAATTCGTATATAGGGGGTACCAGTGAGCTAAGTTCATCAGAGCAGAACAGGGAAGCCACACTGCGTCGGTGAGAAAGCGACTGTATCCTAGCTGCCGAGTTGGGATTGATTCTTCAGCAGGGTTCGATCGAGGGTACCTAAGTGGATAGCAGGAGCACCGGACCAGATATGGCAGCAATACTCAATATCTAAACTTATTTATAAATGGAATTTTGTGTGTGTGTGTGTGTGTGTCCGTTACCTATAGACTCCGAAACGGCTGAACCGATTTTCTTGAAAATTTACACAGTTGTACTATAACCGTCTGCGAGTGTTCTTAGCTAGGTTTTGTGTCGATGTACACCCGATAAATATCGAAAATCGATAATCGAAAAAATCGAGTTATAGAAGGAATGGTCCGAGTTTAATCAAATTTGGTACACTCATAGATAAAGACATAAGAAACGATATTCTGAAGTTTCAAGGTTGCAGTTCTTAAAATAGTGCAGAAAATCGATTATATATATATATATATATATATATATATATATATATATAAAAGACAAGATGTTTGTGTGTGTGTCTGTTTATCTGCCTGTATGTCTATTTTTTTCAGTCGTTTTATTTTAGTTTTTGCTTCAGGTTTGGCTCTAAGTAGGTATAATTGTAGTTCTTAGTCTCAGCCATGATACCATTTACTCAGAGGACTTATTTAGCCTTCAAAACTCAGTTTACGACGAAAAAAATTTATTTAATATCGTTACCAGGAAATTAAAATTTGACTTACATCCATTGATTTTTCTTTCAGCCTACAGTTTCGCTTTAACTGGAAACAGTTATTTCATTTTAGTCTTTCGTGCCAACATCCAAAGAGTCTGAGTTCCAGGACCATGGATTAGTTTTAAAGCTTTCATTACACCCGAGCAACGCCGGGCTATACTGCTAGTCATAATATAGCCGAATCGTTCATTATAAATTCTCTTCGAAGCAAATGAAGGTTTTATTTGATGGAACAATAATTTAGTAATAATGCCGTTGCACCTTATTTTGTTCATGGACAATTTGTGAAGCTTGAATAAATTATAAATTTTATAAGTTCGGTCACTGCAATAAAATTCCAGCGTTACGATTGAAGTTTTTATTTGATGGCAGCATGATTTAGTAATAATACCCTTGTGCCATACATCTTGTACAAATACAATTTGTGAAGCTTCATTCAACAGTCAGCTTTATAAGGCCATGCGTTCACTGGTGACTGCAATAAAATCCCAACGCTACGGGTTCTGGGTATGACGGTAAACTGCTTCCGGTAGCAAGGCCTCTGATTGGGAGATTTTGTGGAGCATAGAACCAACTCTTAATTGCTGTTGTTTCCAGGTTCATCCTGACCCGGAACGGTAGCACCTGTTAGGGTCCCAGCTATGGGCAAATCGTTAACCCCCAAACTTGAGTCAAAACACTATGAATGTATAAAAATAGACTTTTATAGAAAAATATACATTTTTGAAGGAAAAAATTATTACCAGAAATACATTTTTGAATACAAAACTAGAAGACATCTCAAAAATTTGGAAAAATATTGTTCGTGTTGATATTTTCATGTAAAACCACAGCTTTCAAATTGAGTGCAATACCAGGGTTCCAAACCGACCTGCCCTAATGATCAGTGAAATACCAGGATTCCAAAACCGACCTGTCTTAATGGTCAGTAAAACGAAAACTTTCTACTTCCTGTTGATTAAATAAAGTGTTTGGTTCGGAATTGGTGCGAACCTAAGAGACCACAGGTTATACAGATTATCATTGAAGAGACTATCATTTTCGGTGTTCAGGAAATCGACCAGACATAATTATGAAGAATTAGAACACTTGCTCTCTTATTTCTCTTTATTCAATGACCACAATTAAATTGTTTTTCACCCTAGAAATTTTG